>JAEIGD010000216.1:0-105236 GCA_018903425.1 Zaprionus nigranus
AGTCTCTTTTGGTAAGTGTTGGTTGCGGAGGCTCTGCGTTGCTGTTGTTGTTCTTGGCGGCGTTCTTGTTATTGTGTAGTGGATTTAGTTTTTTTGACTTTTGACCGCCTGCAGCTGCATAACTGGCCTTTCTTTTGCCGAAATTAATCGAAGCTCCGTTACGGGTATTAAATTCAGACATTTTAAAAGTCAACTAAATGTACTGCGTCCAGCAACAATGTATGACAGAAACGATTTGCCTTTTATTTTACAACTTACACAGCAACTAGAAAATCAACGAATACAATCACTTAAAAACAATCACTTACAAACTAGAGCAACATTTTTTACCTTGAAATAAGTTTGAAAACTCAAAACTTGAGCAGAAGTCAATTTCAATTGAAAGCAAATAAGGAATAAACGTATTGCAATTCTGCGTCAATAGAGAAGGGAGAAAGTCAAGAAAGGGTTGCCGGACCTGTCAAGTAGAGTTGTGCCGTTTAGTTCAGAGTTAGTTCGCTTGAACTCCTCAAATTGAACTAACGAACTAAATCCCTGATTTTAGTTCATTAGTCTTTTGGTCTTTAGTTCATTGATCTTTGGTCTTAGTTCGTTGGTCTTTGGTCTTTAGTTCATTAGTCTTTTGGTCTTTAGTTCATTAGTCTTTTGGTCTTTAGTTCATTGGTCTTTAGTTCGTTGGTCTTTTGTTCTTTTGGTCTTCGAGTATTTTGTTCGTTCCTGTTCGTTAGACCGATAGATAGTAACAGACCAAGGAGCTTGTTGCAACCAAACAAGGTCGATAAGCTCACATTCCTGCATAATAATATTGAATAGTTACATTATTTAATTTATATTCTTAGCCAACATATTAATATCAACCAAAAACATGAAGTTCCTTTTAACTTGAAGCCAATATTCTAGTAATAATATATTCTATTTTTTTGTTAGTTTTTGAATTTTGATTTTTATTTTTAATTTAAATTTAAACATAATTAAGCCTAATATATTTTTAATACCACATGCAACTATTTTTTATTTAAAACATTTACTTTTTACGATCGACAGTTGCAAACATGCGCGGAGAATGGCAAAATTGTACGATGTCAATGAAAGAACAAGATTTTGACGAACGAACTAAAGACCAAAAGACTCGAACGAACGAACTAAAGATTGAACCACTAAGCAATGAACACATAGAGACGTCAAACAGCCCTGAAGCAGTTTGAGAGTCATTTTTCAAAACGGCTGCCCCACAGAAGAAGAAGAACAGAAGCAGACTTCGGCTGAACGCTCGACCGGGTCAGCTCACTGTTCGGCTCTCAGTACAAACAGTGCAAAGCATCAAAACTGCTTCAGTCGCACAACGACAGCGGAACGATAAGCATGTGCGTACTTCTTTGCGCTGTACGATCGTTTCCATGTGTGCGTGTATGCATGCACGGCCCGCGTATGAATGTATGCGGTGCTTGTGAAGTTTGGCAATAGGCAATGCTTCGGCCAGCGCGCTGGCAGCCTGAAGTCAATTTTGTGTTTCGGCGTTGAGAGCCTAGAGACAGGTACAGTGGGCAAAAATGGTTATCTTGCGGCGAAAATGTTAAAACCTCCTCTGTTCTATAAGGATAATTTTATTTAGTAATTACATATTTATGTATTCCGAATTTTTTATTTTAATTCACAAATTTTGTCAATATTGGTAAAGTCATATACAAAAAATTTATAATTATCAAAACTTATTTTTGATATTATAATTTTGCTCTACAAAATATAATATAAATATGAATATTCAATCCATATTCTCAAAAATTAAACATAAATACACATGTTTTCAGATGCTAAAATAATTGCCGCCAAATAACCATTTTGGCTCACTGTAATTCGGTCTCTTAGCTCTCGATGACAAAGACAAAAACAAACACACAGTTGATTTCACGCTGGCCAGGCCCGTAGCTAAAAGTGCGCAGGGTGTGCGGTACAGAAGGGCTCTCAACAGTCAGGGGCTCACTGTTACCAAACATAAAAATGTTATTAATGGGGATATATTTGTACAATTTAATTCCTTTGGTAATCACAAATATATTTATTAATTAAGGTAATTTAAGTAGAAGTCCCTGATAAGTATTGCACAGGGGCCCGTAAAACCCTCACTACGGCCCTGTGCCTCGGTCCTAGGCTCTCGACGCCGAAACACAAAATTGACTTCAGGCTGCCAGCACGCTGGCCGAAGCATTTGCCTATTGCCAAACTTCACAAGCACCGCATACATTCATACGCGGGCCGTGCATGCATACACGCACACATGGTAACGATCGTACAGCGCAAAGAAGTACGCACATGCTTATCGTTCCGCTGTCGTTGTGCGACTGAAGCAGTTTTGATGCTATTCACTGTTTGTACTGAGAGCCGAACAGCGAGCTGACCCGGTCGAGCGTTCAGCCGAAGTCTGCTTCTGTTCTTCTTCTTCTGTGGGGCAGCCGTTTTGAAAAATGACTCTCAAACTGCTTCAGGGCTGTTTGACGTCTCTATGTGTTCATTGCTTAGTGATTGAACTATATAACGAACTAAAAGACTCGAAGACCAAAAGATTGAACTATATAACGAACTAAGACTCGAACGAACGAACTAAAGATTTAACTATAGTTCATCAAAAAATGAACTAATGAACTAAGTCCCTGAAACGAACTCCAAATCAACAACTCTTCTGTCAAGCAAAGAGTTTTCGCTATCGATAGCATATTTGATAATTGCACTGCGATGAATTTAAAGCTTAGGATAGTCCGCACCACATCAGTAGTTGGCAATAGGAAATGCAGTTTAAAAATCATGTGTGCTCTTTGATTTGTTGTTTACCATTTCTTAAGGGTGTTTGTATGTAAAAGGTGCACCACTTCAGGTATGTTTTTTGATCGAGTTTTTAAACTCGTTTTTCGAGCTGAACTGCAGGTGAATAAAGCGGAAATAATGTGAAAATGCAAGTATTTTAATTGGCCAATGCTAGTGTGTTGTTATTTTTATGCTTCACCCGTGTTTTTTTATTTAGCTGTACATGTTTTTACAATTGTTGGTTGTATCTTAATTGTACTTTTCCCAGAAATAATGCTCATATCGAGGTGTATTTTACATACACTATACGTCATGGACAATGTCATTGACAGATTTCTCATGATAACAATACAGAAAGCGTTAATTTCAAATAAAAACAAAAAACTGAAGAAAACTCGCTACTAATTACCTAAGTACATGATGTTGGCGTAGATATGTTGGTATGTGTTTTATATACGGTAAAGATATGCATACATATGCTGCGTTTGATGAATGAGAGCAGCACATGCGTCGCGCTTGGTCGACTGTTAGACTTGTTTATCAACCGAAAAGTCGTGTGTGACAGTTTGCCTGAATCCAGTCAAACCCGTGAGAGGCATACGAGGCTGCTGTTACGTTTAGTGCGAAGCTTTGCCAATGGATTTCTCATCTTGATTTGGTTTCGATTTATCCTTGTTCCTATTCTTGCATTGCTCAGCAAACATTTTGGCTTCAAAGTCGGCCAACATTCCCATGCATTCTCCGCCTAGATTCTCAATGGGCTCCCAGGTATTCTCCGTTTCGGGAAAGTTCCGCCATTTCAATAGCAGCTGAGGCCGCCCGCCCACATAGCGCTTTTTCAATATCTTCTCCACCAAGTGAGTCTCTTTGCAAGTGTTGGTTGCGGAGGCTCTGCGTTGTTGTTGTTGTTCTTGGCGGCGTTCTTGTTATTGTTAGTGGATTTAGTTTTTTTTGACTTTTGACCGCCTGCAGCTGCATAACTGGCCTTTCTTTTGCCGAAATTAATCGAAGCTCCGTTACGGGTATTAAATTCAGACATTTTAAAAAGTCAACTAAATGTACTGCGTCCAGCAACAATGTATGACAGAAACGATTTGCCTTTTTATTTTACAACTTACACAGCAACTAGAAAATCAACGAATACAATCACTTAAAAAACAATCACTTACAAACTAGAGCAACATTTTTTACCTTGAAATAAGTTTGAAAAACTCAAAACTTGAGCAGAAGTCAATTTCAATTGAAAGCAAATAAGGAATAAACGTATTGCAATTCTGCGTCAATAGAGAAGGGAGAAAGTCAAGAAAGGGTTGCCGGACCTGTCAAGTAGAGTTGTGCCGTTTAGTTCAGAGTTAGTTCGCTTGAACTCCTCAAATTGAACTAACGAACTAAATCCCTGATTTTAGTTCATTAGTCTTTTGGTCTTTAGTTCATTGATCTTTTGGTCTTTAGTTCGTTGGTCTTTTGGTCTTTAGTTCATTAGTCTTTTGGTCTTTAGTTCATTAGTCTTTTGGTCTTTAGTTCATTGGTCTTTAGTTCGTTGGTCTTTTGTTCTTTTGGTCTTCGAGTATTTTGTTCGTTCCTTTGTTCGTTCGTTAGACCGATAGATAGTAACAGACCAAGGAGCTTGTTGCAACCAAACAAGGTCGATAAGCTCACATTCCTGCATAATAATATTGAATAGTTACATTATTTAATTTATATTCTTAGCCAACATATTAATATCAACCAAAAACATGAAGTTCCTTTTTAACTTGAAGCCAATATTCTAGTAATAATATATTCTATTTTTTTGTTAGTTTTTGAATTTTGATTTTTATTTTTAATTTAAATTTAAACATAATTAAGCCTAATATATTTTTAATACCACATGCAACTATTTTTTATTTAAAACATTTACTTTTTACGATCGACAGTTGCAAACATGCGCGGAGAATGGCAAAATTGTACGATGTCAATGAAAGAACAAGATTTTGACGAACGAACTAAAGACCAAAAGACTCGAACGAACGAACTAAAGATTGAACCACTAAGCAATGAACACATAGAGACGTCAAACAGCCCTGAAGCAGTTTGAGAGTCATTTTTCAAAACGGCTGCCCCACAGAAGAAGAAGAACAGAAGCAGACTTCGGCTGAACGCTCGACCGGGTCAGCTCACTGTTCGGCTCTCAGTACAAACAGTGCAAAGCATCAAAACTGCTTCAGTCGCAAAACGACAGCGGAACGATAAGCATGTGCGTACTTCTTTGCGCTGTACGATCGTTTCCATGTGTGCGTGTATGCATGCACGGCCCGCGTATGAATGTATGCGGTGCTTGTGAAGTTTGGCAATAGGCAATGCTTCGGCCAGCGCGCTGGCAGCCTGAAGTCAATTTTGTGTTTCGGCGTTGAGAGCCTAGAGACAGGTACAGTGGGCAAAAATGGTTATCTTGCGGCGAAAATGTTAAAACCTCCTCTGTTCTATAAGGATAATTTTATTTAGTAATTACATATTTATGTATTCCGAATTTTTTATTTTAATTCACAAATTTTGTCAATATTGGTAAAGTCATATACAAAAAATTTATAATTATCAAAACTTATTTTTGATATTATAATTTTGCTCTACAAAATATAATATAAATATGAATATTCAATCCATATTCTCAAAAATTAAACATAAATACACATGTTTTCAGATGCTAAAATAATTGCCGCCAAATAACCATTTTGGCTCACTGTAATTCGGTCTCTTAGCTCTCGATGACAAAGACAAAAACAAACACACAGTTGATTTCACGCTGGCCAGGCCCGTAGCTAAAAGTGCGCAGGGTGTGCGGTACAGAAGGGCTCTCAACAGTCAGGGGCTCACTGTTACCAAACATAAAAATGTTATTAATGGGGATATATTTGTACAATTTAATTCCTTTGGTAATCACAAATATATTTATTAATTAAGGTAATTTAAGTAGAAGTCCCTGATAAGTATTGCACAGGGGCCCGTAAAACCCTCACTACGGCCCTGTGCCCGGTCTCTAGGCTCTCGACGCCGAAACACAAAATTGACTTCAGGCTGCCAGCACGCTGGCCGAAGCATTTGCCTATTGCCAAACTTCACAAGCACCGCATACATTCATACGCGGGCCGTGCATGCATACACGCACACATGGTAACGATCGTACAGCGCAAAGAAGTACGCACATGCTTATCGTTCCGCTGTCGTTGTGCGACTGAAGCAGTTTTGATGCTATTCACTGTTTGTACTGAGAGCCGAACAGCGAGCTGACCCGGTCGAGCGTTCAGCCGAAGTCTGCTTCTGTTCTTCTTCTTCTGTGGGGCAGCCGTTTTGAAAATGACTCTCAAACTGCTTCAGGGCTGTTTGACGTCTCTATGTGTTCATTGCTTAGTGATTGAACTATATAACGAACTAAAAGACTCGAAGACCAAAAGATTGAACTATATAACGAACTAAGACTCGAACGAACGAACTAAAGATTTAACTATAGTTCATCAAAAAATGAACTAATGAACTAAGTCCCTGAAACGAACTCCAAATCAACAACTCTTCTGTCAAGCAAAGAGTTTTCGCTATCGATAGCATATTTGATAATTCCACTGCGATGAATTTAAAGCTTAGGATAGTCCGCACCACATCAGTAGTTGGCAATAGGAAATGCAGTTTAAAAATCATGTGTGCTCTTTGATTTGTTGTTTACCATTTCTTAAGGGTGTTTGTATGTAAAAGGTGCACCACTTCAGGTATGTTTTTTGATCGAGTTTTTAAACTCGTTTTTCGAGCTGAACTGCAGGTGAATAAAGCGGAAATAATGTGAAAATGCAAGTATTTTAATTGGCCAATGCTAGTGTGTTGTTATTTTTATGCTTCACCCGTGTTTTTTTATTTAGCTGTACATGTTTTTACAATTGTTGGTTGTATCTTAATTGTACTTTTCCCAGAAATAATGCTCATATCGAGGTGTATTTTACATACACTATACGTCATGGACAATGTCATTGACAGATTTCTCATGATAACAATACAGAAAGCGTTAATTTCAAATAAAAACAAAAACTGAAGAAAACTCGCTACTAATTACCTAAGTACATGATGTTGGCGTAGATATGTTGGTATGTGTTTTATATACGGTAAAGATATGCATACATATGCTGCGTTTGATGAATGAGAGCAGCACATGCGTCGCGCTTGGTCGACTGTTAGACTTGTTTATCAACCGAAAAGTCGGTGTGACAGTTTGCCTGAATCCAGTCAAACCCGTGAGAGGCATACGAGGCTGCTGTTACGTTTAGTGCGAAGCTTTGCCAATGGATTTCTCATCTTGATTTGGTTTCGATTTATCCTTGTTCCTATTCTTGCATTGCTCAGCAAACATTTTGGCTTCAAAGTCGGCCAACATTCCCATGCATTCTCCGCCTAGATTCTCAATGGGCTCCCAGGTATTCTCCGTTTCGGGAAAGTTCCGCCATTTCAATAGCAGCTGAGGCCGCCCGCCCACATAGCGCTTTTTCAATATCTTCTCCACCAAGTGAGTCTCTTTTGCAAGTGTTGGTTGCGGAGGCTCTGCGTTGTTGTTGTTGTTCTTGGCGGCGTTCTTGTTATTGTTAGTGGATTTAGTTTTTTTTTTGACTTTTGACCGCCTGCAGCTGCATAACTGGCCTTTTCTTTTTGCCGAAATTAATCGAAGCTCCGTTACGGGTATTAAATTCAGACATTTTAAAAAGTCAACTAAATGTACTGCGTCCAGCAACAATGTATGACAGAAACGATTTGCCTTTTATTTTACAACTTACACAGCAACTAGAAAATCAACGAATACAATCACTTAAAAAACAATCACTTACAAACTAGAGCAACATTTTTTACCTTGAAATAAGTTTGAAAACTCAAAACTTGAGCAGAAGTCAATTTCAATTGAAAGCAAATAAGGAATAAACGTATTGCAATTCTGCGTCAATAGAGAAGGGAGAAAGTCAAGAAAGGGTTGCCGGACCTGTCAAGTAGAGTTGTGCCGTTTAGTTCAGAGTTAGTTCGCTTGAACTCCTCAAATTGAACTAACGAACTAAATCCCTGATTTTAGTTCATTAGTCTTTGGTCTTTAGTTCATTGATCTTTGGTCTTTAGTTCGTTGGTCTTTTGGTCTTTAGTTCATTAGTCTTTTGGTCTTTAGTTCATTAGTCTTTTGGTCTTTAGTTCATTGGTCTTTAGTTCGTTGGTCTTTGTTCTTTTGGTCTTCGAGTATTTTGTTCTTTAGTTCGTTCGTTAGACCGATAGATAGTAACAGACCAAGGAGCTTGTTGCAACCAAACAAGGTCGATAAGCTCACATTCCTGCATAATAATATTGAATAGTTACATTATTTAATTTATATTCTTAGCCAACATATTAATATCAACCAAAACATGAAGTTCCTTTTTAACTTGAAGCCAATATTCTAGTAATAATATATTCTATTTTTTTTGTTAGTTTTTGAATTTTGATTTTTATTTTTAATTTAAATTTAAACATAATTAAGCCTAATATATTTTTAATACCACATGCAACTATTTTTTATTTAAAACATTTACTTTTTACGATCGACAGTTGCAAACATGCGCGGAGAATGGCAAAATTGTACGATGTCAATGAAAGAACAAGATTTTGACGAACGAACTAAAGACCAAAAGACTCGAACGAACGAACTAAAGATTGAACCACTAAGCAATGAACACATAGAGACGTCAAACAGCCCTGAAGCAGTTTGAGAGTCATTTTTCAAAACGGCTGCCCCACAGAAGAAGAAGAACAGAAGCAGACTTCGGCTGAACGCTCGACCGGGTCAGCTCACTGTTCGGCTCTCAGTACAAACAGTGCAAAGCATCAAAACTGCTTCAGTCGCACAACGACAGCGGAACGATAAGCATGTGCGTACTTCTTTGCGCTGTACGATCGTTTCCATGTGTGCGTGTATGCATGCACGGCCCGCGTATGAATGTATGCGGTGCTTGTGAAGTTTGGCAATAGGCAAATGCGCGGCCAGCGCGCTGGCAGCCTGAAGTCAATTTTGTGTTTCGGCGTTGAGAGCCTAGAGACAGGTACAGTGGGCAAAAATGGTTATCTTGCGGCGAAAATGTTAAAACCTTTCTATTCTATAAGGATAATTTTATTTAGTAATTACATATTTATGTATTCCGAATTTTTTATTTTAATTCACAAATTTTGTCAATATTGGTAAAGTCATATACAAAAATTTATAATTATCAAACTTATTTTTGATATTATAATTTTGCTCTACAAAATATAATATAAATATGAATATTCAATCCATATTCTCAAAAATTAAACATAAATACACATGTTTTCAGATGCTAAATAACTGCCCGCCAAATAACCCTTTTGGCTCACTGTAATTGGGTCTCTTAGCTTCGTGCAAAGACCAAACACAGTTGTTTTGACCGCCGGCCAGGCCCTTTGCCGAATTAACGAAGTCCGTTACGGGTGTTAAATTCAGACGTTTTAAAAAGTCAACTAAATTACTGCGTCCAGCAACATGTATGACAGATACGATTGGCCTTATATTTTACAATTTACACAGCAACTAGAAAATCAACGAATACAATCACTTAAAAACAATCACTTACAAAATAGAGCAACATTTTTTACCTTGAAATAAGTTTGAAAACTCCAAAACTTGAGCAGAAGTCAATTTCAATTGAAAGCAAATAAGGAATAAACGTATTGCAATTCTGCGTCAATAGAGAAGGGAGAAAGTCAAGAAAGGGTTGCCGGACCTGTCAAGTAGAGTTGTGCCGTTTAGTTCAGAGTTAGTTCGCTTGAACTCCTCAAATTGAACTAACGAACTAAATCCCTGATTTTAGTTCATTAGTCTTTTTGGTCTTTAGTTCATTGTCTTTGGTCTTTGTTGTTTGGTCTTTAGTTCATTAGTCTTTTGGTCTTTTAGTTCATTAGTCTTTTGGTCTTTAGTTCATTGGTCTTTAGTTCGTTGGTCTTTTGTTCTTTTGGTCTTCGAGTATTTTCGCCCCGTTCGTTCGTTAGACCGATAGATAGTAACAGACCAAGGAGCTTGTTGCAACCAAACAAGGTCGATAAGCTCACATTCCTGCATAATAATATTGAATAGTTACATTATTTAATTTATATTCTTAGCCAACATATTAATATCAACCAAAAACATGAAGTTCCTTTTTAACTTGAAGCCAATATTCTAGTAATAATATATTCTATTTTTTTGTTAGTTTTTGAATTTTGATTTTTATTTTTAATTTAAATTTAAACATAATTAAGCCTAATATATTTTTAATACCACATGCAACTATTTTTTATTTAAAACATTTACTTTTACGATCGACAGTTGCAAACATGCGCGGAGAATGGCAAAATTGTACGATGTCAATGAAAGAACAAGATTTTGACGAACGAACTAAAGACCAAAAGACTCGAACGAACGAACTAAAGATTGAACCACTAAGCAATGAACACATAGAGACGTCAAACAGCCCTGAAGCAGTTTGAGAGTCATTTTTCAAAACGGCTGCCCCACAGAAGAAGAAGAACAGAAGCAGACTTCGGCTGAACGCTCGACCGGGTCAGCTCGCTGTTCGGCTCTCAGTACAAACAGTGCAAAGCATCAAAACTGCTTCAGTCGCACAACGACAGCGGAACGATAAGCATGTGCGTACTTCTTTGCGCTGTACGATCGTTTCCATGTGTGCGTGTATGCATGCACGGCCCGCGTATGAATGTATGCGGTGCTTGTGAAGTTTGGCAATAGGCAAATGCTTCGGCCAGCGCGCTGGCAGCCTGAAGTCAATTTTGTGTTTCGGCGTTGAGAGCCTAGAGACAGGTACAGTGGGCAAAAATGGTTATCTTGCGGCGAAAATGTTAAAACCTCCTCTGTTCTATAAGGATAATTTTATTTAGTAATTACATATTTATGTATTCCGAATTTTTTATTTTAATTCACAAATTTTGTCAATATTGGTAAAGTCATATACAAAAAATTTATAATTATCAAAACTTATTTTTGATATTATAATTTTGCTCTACAAAATATAATATAAATATGAATATTCAATCCATATTCTCAAAAATTAAACATAAATACACATGTTTTCAGATGCTAAAATAATTGCCGCCAAATAACCATTTTGGCTCACTGTAATTCGGTCTCTTAGCTCTCGATGACAAAGACAAAAACAAACACACAGTTGATTTCACGCTGGCCAGGCCCGTAGCTAAAAGTGCGCAGGGTGTGCGGTACAGAAGGGCTCTCAACAGTCAGGGGCTCACTGTTACCAAACATAAAAATGTTATTAATGGGGATATATTTGTACAATTTAATTCCTTTGGTAATCACAAATATATTTATTAATTAAGGTAATTTAAGTAGAAGTCCCTGATAAGTATTGCACAGGGGCCCGTAAAACCCTCACTACGGCCCTGTGCCTCGGTCTCTAGGCTCTCGACGCCGAAACACAAAATTGACTTCAGGCTGCCAGCACGCTGGCCGAAGCATTTGCCTATTGCCAAACTTCACAAGCACCGCATACATTCATACGCGGGCCGTGCATGCATACACGCACACATGGTAACGATCGTACAGCGCAAAGAAGTACGCACATGCTTATCGTTCCGCTGTCGTTGTGCGACTGAAGCAGTTTTGATGCTATTCACTGTTTGTACTGAGAGCCGAACAGCGAGCTGACCCGGTCGAGCGTTCAGCCGAAGTCTGCTTCTGTTCTTCTTCTTCTGTGGGGCAGCCGTTTTGAAAATGACTCTCAAACTGCTTCAGGGCTGTTTGACGTCCCTATGTGTTCATTGCTTAGTGATTGAACTATATAACGAACTAAAAGACTCGAAGACCAAAAGATTGAACTATATAACGAACTAAGACTGAACGAACGAACTAAAGATTTAACTATAGTTCATCAAAAAATGAACTAATGAACTAAGTCCCTGAAACGAACTCCAAATCAACAACTCTTCTGTCAAGCAAAGAGTTTTCGCTATCGATAGCATATTTGATAATTGCACTGCGATGAATTTAAAGCTTAGGATAGTCCGCACCACATCAGTAGTTGGCAATAGGAAATGCAGTTTAAAATCATGTGTGCTCTTTTGATTTGTTGTTTACCATTTCTTAAGGGTGTTTGTATGTAAAAGGTGCACCACTTCAGGTATGTTTTTTGATCGAGTTTTTTAAACTCGTTTTTCGAGCTGAACTGCAGGTGAATAAAGCGGAAATAATGTGAAAATGCAAGTATTTTAATTGGCCAATGCTAGTGTGTTGTTATTTTTATGCTTCACCCGTGTTTTTTTATTTAGCTGTACATGTTTTTACAATTGTTGGTTGTATCTTAATTGTACTTTTCCCAGAAATAATGCTCATATCGAGGTGTATTTTACATACACTATACGTCATGGACAATGTCATTGACAGATTTCTCATGATAACAATACAGAAAGCGTTAATTTCAAATAAAAACAAAAACTGAAGAAAACTCGCTACTAATTACCTAAGTACATGATGTTGGCGTAGATATGTTGGTATGTGTTTTATATACGGTAAAGATATGCATACATATGCTGCGTTTGATGAATGAGAGCAGCACATGCGTCGCGCTTGGTCGACTGTTAGACTTGTTTATCAACCGAAAAGTCGTGTGTGACAGTTTGCCTGAATCCAGTCAAACCCGTGAGAGGCATACGAGGCTGCTGTTACGTTTAGTGCGAAGCTTTGCCAATGGATTTCTCATCTTGATTTGGTTTCGATTTATCCTTGTTCCTATTCTTGCATTGCTCAGCAAACATTTTGGCTTCAAAGTCGGCCAACATTCCCATGCATTCTCCGCCTAGATTCTCAATGGGCTCCCAGGTATTCTCCGTTTCGGGAAAGTTCCGCCATTTCAATAGCAGCTGAGGCCGCCCGCCCACATAGCGCTTTTTCAATATCTTCTCCACCAAGTGAGTCTCTTTTGCAAGTGTTGGTTGCGGAGGCTCTGCGTTGTTGTTGTTGTTCTTGGCGGCGTTCTTGTTATTGTTAGTGGATTTAGTTTTTTTTTTGACTTTTGACCGCCTGCAGCTGCATAACTGGCCTTTCTTTTGCCGAAATTAATCGAAGCTCCGTTACGGGTATTAAATTCAGACATTTTAAAAAAGTCAACTAAATGTACTGCGTCCAGCAACAATGTATGACAGAAACGATTTGCCTTTTATTTTACAACTTACACAGCAACTAGAAAATCAACGAATACAATCACTTAAAAAACAATCACTTACAAACTAGAGCAACATTTTTTACCTTGAAATAAGTTTGAAAACTCAAAACTTGAGCAGAAGTCAATTTCAATTGAAAGCAAATAAGGAATAAACGTATTGCAATTCTGCGTCAATAGAGAAGGGAGAAAGTCAAGAAAGGGTTGCCGGACCTGTCAAGTAGAGTTGTGCCGTTTAGTTCAGAGTTAGTTCGCTTGAACTCCTCAAATTGAACTAACGAACTAAATCCCTGATTTTAGTTCATTAGTCTTTTGGTCTTTAGTTCATTGATCTTTTGGTCTTTAGTTCGTTGGTCTTTTGGTCTTTAGTTCATTAGTCTTTTGGTCTTTAGTTCATTAGTCTTTTGGTCTTTAGTTCATTGGTCTTTAGTTCGTTGGTCTTTTGTTCTTTTGGTCTTCGAGTATTTTGTTCGTTCGTTAGACCGATAGATAGTAACAGACCAAGGAGCTTGTTGCAACCAAACAAGGTCGATAAGCTCACATTCCTGCATAATAATATTGAATAGTTACATTATTTAATTTATATTCTTAGCCAACATATTAATATCAACCAAAAACATGAAGTTCCTTTTTAACTTGAAGCCAATATTCTAGTAATAATATATTCTATTTTTTTTGTTAGTTTTTGAATTTTGATTTTTATTTTTAATTTAAATTTAAACATAATTAAGCCTAATATATTTTTAATACCACATGCAACTATTTTTTATTTAAAACATTTACTTTTTTACGATCGACAGTTGCAAACATGCGCGGAGAATGGCAAAATTGTACGATGTCAATGAAAGAACAAGATTTTGACGAACGAACTAAAGACCAAAAGACTCGAACGAACGAACTAAAGATTGAACCACTAAGCAATGAACACATAGAGACGTCAAACAGCCCTGAAGCAGTTTGAGAGTCATTTTTCAAAACGGCTGCCCCACAGAAGAAGAAGAACAGAAGCAGACTTCGGCTGAACGCTCGACCGGGTCAGCTCGCTGTTCGGCTCTCAGTACAAACAGTGCAAAGCATCAAAACTGCTTCAGTCGCACAACGACAGCGGAACGATAAGCATGTGCGTACTTCTTTGCGCTGTACGATCGTTTCCATGTGTGCGTGTATGCATGCACGGCCCGCGTATGAATGTATGCGGTGCTTGTGAAGTTTGGCAATAGGCAATGCTTCGGCCAGCGCGCTGGCAGCCTGAAGTCAATTTTGTGTTTCGGCGTTGAGAGCCTAGAGACAGGTACAGTGGGCAAAAATGGTTATCTTGCGGCGAAAATGTTAAAACCTCCTCTGTTCTATAAGGATAATTTTATTTAGTAATTACATATTTATGTATTCCGAATTTTTTATTTTAATTCACAAATTTTGTCAATATTGGTAAAGTCATATACAAAAATTTATAATTATCAAAACTTATTTTTGATATTATAATTTTGCTCTACAAAATATAATATAAATATGAATATTCAATCCATATTCTCAAAAATTAAACATAAATACACATGTTTTCAGATGCTAAAATAATTGCCGCCAAATAACCATTTTGGCTCACTGTAATTCGGTCTCTTAGCTCTCGATGACAAAGACAAAAACAAACACACAGTTGATTTCACGCTGGCCAGGCCCGTAGCTAAAAGTGCGCAGGGTGTGCGGTACAGAAGGGCTCTCAACAGTCAGGGGCTCACTGTTACCAAACATAAAAATGTTATTAATGGGGATATATTTGTACAATTTAATTCCTTTGGTAATCACAAATATATTTATTAATTAAGGTAATTTAAGTAGAAGTCCCTGATAAGTATTGCACAGGGGCCCGTAAAACCCTCACTACGGCCCTGTGCCTCGGTCTCTAGGCTCTCGACGCCGAAACACAAAATTGACTTCAGGCTGCCAGCACGCTGGCCGAAGCATTTGCCTATTGCCAAACTTCACAAGCACCGCATACATTCATACGCGGGCCGTGCATGCATACACGCACACATGGTAACGATCGTACAGCGCAAAGAAGTACGCACATGCTTATCGTTCCGCTGTCGTTGTGCGACTGAAGCAGTTTTGATGCTATTCACTGTTTGTACTGAGAGCCGAACAGCGAGCTGACCCGGTCGAGCGTTCAGCCGAAGTCTGCTTCTGTTCTTCTTCTTCTGTGGGGCAGCCGTTTTGAAAATGACTCTCAAACTGCTTCAGGGCTGTTTGACGTCTCTATGTGTTCATTGCTTAGTGATTGAACTATATAACGAACTAAAAGACTCGAAGACCAAAAGATTGAACTATATAACGAACTAAGACTCGAACGAACGAACTAAAGATTTAACTATAGTTCATCAAAAAATGAACTAATGAACTAAGTCCCTGAAACGAACCCAAATCAACAACTCTTCTGTCAAGCAAAGAGTTTTCGCTATCGATAGCATATTTGATAATTGCACTGCGATGAATTTAAAGCTTAGGATAGTCCGCACCACATCAGTAGTTGGCAATAGGAAATGCAGTTTAAAAATCATGTGTGCTCTTTTGATTTGTTGTTTACCATTTCTTAAGGGTGTTTGTATGTAAAAGGTGCACCACTTCAGGTATGTTTTTTGATCGAGTTTTTAAACTCGTTTTTCGAGCTGAACTGCAGGTGAATAAAGCGGAAATAATGTGAAAATGCAAGTATTTTAATTGGCCAATGCTAGTGTGTTGTTATTTTTATGCTTCACCCGTGTTTTTTTATTTAGCTGTACATGTTTTTACAATTGTTGGTTGTATCTTAATTGTACTTTTCCCAGAAATAATGCTCATATCGAGGTGTATTTTACATACACTATACGTCATGGACAATGTCATTGACAGATTTCTCATGATAACAATACAGAAAGCGTTAATTTCAAATAAAAACAAAAAACTGAAGAAAACTCGCTACTAATTACCTAAGTACATGATGTTGGCGTAGATATGTTGGTATGTGTTTTATATACGGTAAAGATATGCATACATATGCTGCGTTTGATGAATGAGAGCAGCACATGCGTCGCGCTTGGTCGACTGTTAGACTTGTTTATCAACCGAAAAGTCGTGTGTGACAGTTTGCCTGAATCCAGTCAAACCCGTGAGAGGCATACGAGGCTGCTGTTACGTTTAGTGCGAAGCTTTGCCAATGGATTTCTCATCTTGATTTGGTTTCGATTTATCCTTGTTCCTATTCTTGCATTGCTCAGCAAACATTTTGGCTTCAAAGTCGGCCAACATTCCCATGCATTCTCCGCCTAGATTCTCAATGGGCTCCCAGGTATTCTCCGTTTCGGGAAAGTTCCGCCATTTCAATAGCAGCTGAGGCCGCCCGCCCACATAGCGCTTTTTCAATATCTTCTCCACCAAGTGAGTCTCTTTTGCAAGTGTTGGTTGCGGAGGCTCTGCGTTGTTGTTGTTGTTCTTGGCGGCGTTCTTGTTATTGTTAGTGGATTTAGTTTTTTTTTTGACTTTTGACCGCCTGCAGCTGCATAACTGGCCTTTCTTTTGCCGAAATTAATCGAAGCTCCGTTACGGGTATTAAATTCAGACATTTTAAAAAGTCAACTAAATGTACTGCGTCCAGCAACAATGTATGACAGAAACGATTTGCCTTTTTATTTTACAACTTACACAGCAACTAGAAAATCAACGAATACAATCACTTAAAAAACAATCACTTACAAACTAGAGCAACATTTTTTACCTTGAAATAAGTTTGAAAACTCAAAACTTGAGCAGAAGTCAATTTCAATTGAAAGCAAATAAGGAATAAACGTATTGCAATTCTGCGTCAATAGAGAAGGGAGAAAGTCAAGAAAGGGTTGCCGGACCTGTCAAGTAGAGTTGTGCCGTTTAGTTCAGAGTTAGTTCGCTTGAACTCAAATTGAACTAACGAACTAAATCCCTGATTTTAGTTCATTAGTCTTTTGGTCTTTAGTTCATTGATCTTTTGGTCTTTAGTTCGTTGGTCTTTTGGTCTTTAGTTCATTAGTCTTTTGGTCTTTAGTTCATTAGTCTTTTGGTCTTTAGTTCATTGGTCTTTAGTTCGTTGGTCTTTTGTTCTTTTGGTCTTCGAGTATTTTGTCGTTCCTTTAGTTCGTTCGTTAGACCGATAGATAGTAACAGACCAAGGAGCTTGTTGCAACCAAACAAGGTCGATAAGCTCACATTCCTGCATAATAATATTGAATAGTTACATTATTTAATTTATATTCTTAGCCAACATATTAATATCAACCAAAAACATGAAGTTCCTTTTTAACTTGAAGCCAATATTCTAGTAATAATATATTCTATTTTTTTGTTAGTTTTTGAATTTTGATTTTTATTTTTAATTTAAATTTAAACATAATTAAGCCTAATATATTTTTAATACCACATGCAACTATTTTTTATTTAAAACATTTACTTTTACGATCGACAGTTGCAAACATGCGCGGAGAATGGCAAAATTGTACGATGTCAATGAAAGAACAAGATTTTGACGAACGAACTAAAGACCAAAAGACTCGAACGAACGAACTAAAGATTGAACCACTAAGCAATGAACACATAGAGACGTCAAACAGCCCTGAAGCAGTTTGAGAGTCATTTTTCAAAACGGCTGCCCCACAGAAGAAGAAGAACAGAAGCAGACTTCGGCTGAACGCTCGACCGGGTCAGCTCGCTGTTCGGCTCTCAGTACAAACAGTGCAAAGCATCAAAACTGCTTCAGTCGCACAACGACAGCGGAACGATAAGCATGTGCGTACTTCTTTGCGCTGTACGATCGTTTCCATGTGTGCGTGTATGCATGCACGGCCCGCGTATGAATGTATGCGGTGCTTGTGAAGTTTGGCAATAGGCAATGCTTCGGCCAGCGCGCTGGCAGCCTGAAGTCAATTTTGTGTTTCGGCGTTGAGAGCCTAGAGACAGGTACAGTGGGCAAAAATGGTTATCTTGCGGCGAAAATGTTAAAACCTCCTCTGTTCTATAAGGATAATTTTATTTAGTAATTACATATTTATGTATTCCGAATTTTTTATTTTAATTCACAAATTTTGTCAATATTGGTAAAGTCATATACAAAAAATTTATAATTATCAAAACTTATTTTTGATATTATAATTTTGCTCTACAAAATATAATATAAATATGAATATTCAATCCATATTCTCAAAATTAAACATAAATACACATGTTTTCAGATGCTAAAATAATTGCCGCCAAATAACCATTTTGGCTCACTGTAATTCGGTCTCTTAGCTCTCGATGACAAAGACAAAAACAAACACACAGTTGATTTCACGCTGGCCAGGCCCGTAGCTAAAAGTGCGCAGGGTGTGCGGTACAGAAGGGCTCTCAACAGTCAGGGGCTCACTGTTACCAAACATAAAAATGTTATTAATGGGGATATATTTGTACAATTTAATTCCTTTGGTAATCACAAATATATTTATTAATTAAGGTAATTTAAGTAGAAGTCCCTGATAAGTATTGCACAGGGGCCCGTAAAACCCTCACTACGGCCCTGTGCCTCGGTCTCAGGCCTCGACGCCGAAACACAAAATTGACTTCAGGCTGCCAGCACGCTGGCCGAAGCATTTGCCTATTGCCAAACTTCACAAGCACCGCATACATTCATACGCGGGCCGTGCATGCATACACGCACACATGGTAACGATCGTACAGCGCAAAGAAGTACGCACATGCTTATCGTTCCGCTGTCGTTGTGCGACTGAAGCAGTTTTGATGCTATTCACTGTTTGTACTGAGAGCCGAACAGCGAGCTGACCCGGTCGAGCGTTCAGCCGAAGTCTGCTTCTGTTCTTCTTCTTCTGTGGGGCAGCCGTTTTGAAAAATGACTCTCAAACTGCTTCAGGGCTGTTTGACGTCTCTATGTGTTCATTGCTTAGTGATTGAACTATATAACGAACTAAAAGACTCGAAGACCAAAAGATTGAACTATATAACGAACTAAGACTCGAACGAACGAACTAAAGATTTAACTATAGTTCATCAAAAAATGAACTAATGAACTAAGTCCCTGAAACGAACCCAAATCAACAACTCTTCTGTCAAGCAAAGAGTTTTCGCTATCGATAGCATATTTGATAATTCCACTGCGATGAATTTAAAGCTTAGGATAGTCCGCACCACATCAGTAGTTGGCAATAGGAAATGCAGTTTAAAAATCATGTGTGCTCTTTGATTTGTTGTTTACCATTTCTTAAGGGTGTTTGTATGTAAAAGGTGCACCACTTCAGGTATGTTTTTTGATCGAGTTTTTAAACTCGTTTTTCGAGCTGAACTGCAGGTGAATAAAGCGGAAATAATGTGAAAATGCAAGTATTTTAATTGGCCAATGCTAGTGTGTTGTTATTTTTATGCTTCACCCGTGTTTTTTTATTTAGCTGTACATGTTTTTACAATTGTTGGTTGTATCTTAATTGTACTTTTCCCAGAAATAATGCTCATATCGAGGTGTATTTTACATACACTATACGTCATGGACAATGTCATTGACAGATTTCTCATGATAACAATACAGAAAGCGTTAATTTCAAATAAAAACAAAAACTGAAGAAAACTCGCTACTAATTACCTAAGTACATGATGTTGGCGTAGATATGTTGGTATGTGTTTTATATACGGTAAAGATATGCATACATATGCTGCGTTTGATGAATGAGAGCAGCACATGCGTCGCGCTTGGTCGACTGTTAGACTTGTTTATCAACCGAAAAGTCGTGTGTGACAGTTTGCCTGAATCCAGTCAAACCCGTGAGAGGCATACGAGGCTGCTGTTACGTTTAGTGCGAAGCTTTGCCAATGGATTTCTCATCTTGATTTGGTTTCGATTTATCCTTGTTCCTATTCTTGCATTGCTCAGCAAACATTTTGGCTTCAAAGTCGGCCAACATTCCCATGCATTCTCCGCCTAGATTCTCAATGGGCTCCCAGGTATTCTCCGTTTCGGGAAAGTTCCGCCATTTCAATAGCAGCTGAGGCCGCCCGCCCACATAGCGCTTTTTCAATATCTTCTCCACCAAGTGAGTCTCTTTTGCAAGTGTTGGTTGCGGAGGCTCTGCGTTGTTGTTGTTGTTCTTGGCGGCGTTCTTGTTATTGTTAGTGGATTTAGTTTTTTTTTGACTTTTGACCGCCTGCAGCTGCATAACTGGCCTTTCTTTTGCCGAAATTAATCGAAGCTCCGTTACGGGTATTAAATTCAGACATTTTAAAAAGTCAACTAAATGTACTGCGTCCAGCAACAATGTATGACAGAAACGATTTGCCTTTTTATTTTACAACTTACACAGCAACTAGAAAATCAACGAATACAATCACTTAAAAAACAATCACTTACAAACTAGAGCAACATTTTTTACCTTGAAATAAGTTTGAAAACTCAAAACTTGAGCAGAAGTCAATTTCAATTGAAAGCAAATAAGGAATAAACGTATTGCAATTCTGCGTCAATAGAGAAGGGAGAAAGTCAAGAAAGGGTTGCCGGACCTGTCAAGTAGAGTTGTGCCGTTTAGTTCAGAGTTAGTTCGCTTGAACTCCTCAAATTGAACTAACGAACTAAATCCCTGATTTTAGTTCATTAGTCTTTTGGTCTTTAGTTCATTGATCTTTTGGTCTTTAGTTCGTTGGTCTTTTGGTCTTTAGTTCATTAGTCTTTTGGTCTTTAGTTCATTAGTCTTTTGGTCTTTAGTTCATTGGTCTTTAGTTCGTTGGTCTTTTGTTCTTTTGGTCTTCGAGTATTTTGTTCGTTCCTTTAGTTCGTTCGTTAGACCGATAGATAGTAACAGACCAAGGAGCTTGTTGCAACCAAACAAGGTCGATAAGCTCACATTCCTGCATAATAATATTGAATAGTTACATTATTTAATTTATATTCTTAGCCAACATATTAATATCAACCAAAAACATGAAGTTCCTTTTAACTTGAAGCCAATATTCTAGTAATAATATATTCTATTTTTTTGTTAGTTTTTGAATTTTGATTTTTATTTTTAATTTAAATTTAAACATAATTAAGCCTAATATATTTTTAATACCACATGCAACTATTTTTTATTTAAAACATTTACTTTTTACGATCGACAGTTGCAAACATGCGCGGAGAATGGCAAAATTGTACGATGTCAATGAAAGAACAAGATTTTGACGAACGAACTAAAGACCAAAAGACTCGAACGAACGAACTAAAGATTGAACCACTAAGCAATGAACACATAGAGACGTCAAACAGCCCTGAAGCAGTTTGAGAGTCATTTTTCAAAACGGCTGCCCCACAGAAGAAGAAGAACAGAAGCAGACTTCGGCTGAACGCTCGACCGGGTCAGCTCACTGTTCGGCTCTCAGTACAAACAGTGCAAAGCATCAAAACTGCTTCAGTCGCACAACGACAGCGGAACGATAAGCATGTGCGTACTTCTTTGCGCTGTACGATCGTTTCCATGTGTGCGTGTATGCATGCACGGCCCGCGTATGAATGTATGCGGTGCTTGTGAAGTTTGGCAATAGGCAAATGCTTCGGCCAGCGCGCTGGCAGCCTGAAGTCAATTTTGTGTTTCGGCGTTGAGAGCCTAGAGACAGGTACAGTGGGCAAAAATGGTTATCTTGCGGCGAAAATGTTAAAACCTCCTCTGTTCTATAAGGATAATTTTATTTAGTAATTACATATTTATGTATTCCGAATTTTTTATTTTAATTCACAAATTTTGTCAATATTGGTAAAGTCATATACAAAAAATTTATAATTATCAAAACTTATTTTTGATATTATAATTTTGCTCTACAAAATATAATATAAATATGAATATTCAATCCATATTCTCAAAAATTAAACATAAATACACATGTTTTCAGATGCTAAAATAATTGCCGCCAAATAACCATTTTGGCTCACTGTAATTCGGTCTCTTAGCTCTCGATGACAAAGACAAAAACAAACACACAGTTGATTTCACGCTGGCCAGGCCCGTAGCTAAAAGTGCGCAGGGTGTGCGGTACAGAAGGGCTCTCAACAGTCAGGGGCTCACTGTTACCAAACATAAAAATGTTATTAATGGGGATATATTTGTACAATTTAATTCCTTTGGTAATCACAAATATATTTATTAATTAAGGTAATTTAAGTAGAAGTCCCTGATAAGTATTGCACAGGGGCCCGTAAAACCCCTCACTACGGCCCTGTGCCTCGGTCTCTAGGCTCGACGCCGAAACACAAAATTGACTTCAGGCTGCCAGCACGCTGGCCGAAGCATTTGCCTATTGCCAAACTTCACAAGCACCGCATACATTCATACGCGGGCCGTGCATGCATACACGCACACATGGTAACGATCGTACAGCGCAAAGAAGTACGCACATGCTTATCGTTCCGCTGTCGTTGTGCGACTGAAGCAGTTTTGATGCTATTCACTGTTTGTACTGAGAGCCGAACAGCGAGCTGACCCGGTCGAGCGTTCAGCCGAAGTCTGCTTCTGTTCTTCTTCTTCTGTGGGGCAGCCGTTTTGAAAATGACTCTCAAACTGCTTCAGGGCTGTTTGACGTCTCTATGTGTTCATTGCTTAGTGATTGAACTATATAACGAACTAAAAGACTCGAAGACCAAAAGATTGAACTATATAACGAACTAAGACTCGAACGAACGAACTAAAGATTTAACTATAGTTCATCAAAAAATGAACTAATGAACTAAGTCCCTGAAACGAACCCAAATCAACAACTCTTCTGTCAAGCAAAGAGTTTTCGCTATCGATAGCATATTTGATAATTGCACTGCGATGAATTTAAAGCTTAGGATAGTCCGCACCACATCAGTAGTTGGCAATAGGAAATGCAGTTTAAAAATCATGTGTGCTCTTTGATTTGTTGTTTACCATTTCTTAAGGGTGTTTGTATGTAAAAGGTGCACCACTTCAGGTATGTTTTTTGATCGAGTTTTTAAACTCGTTTTTCGAGCTGAACTGCAGGTGAATAAAGCGGAAATAATGTGAAAATGCAAGTATTTTAATTGGCCAATGCTAGTGTGTTGTTATTTTTATGCTTCACCCGTGTTTTTTTATTTAGCTGTACATGTTTTTACAATTGTTGGTTGTATCTTAATTGTACTTTTCCCAGAAATAATGCTCATATCGAGGTGTATTTTACATACACTATACGTCATGGACAATGTCATTGACAGATTTCTCATGATAACAATACAGAAAGCGTTAATTTCAAATAAAAACAAAAACTGAAGAAAACTCGCTACTAATTACCTAAGTACATGATGTTGGCGTAGATATGTTGGTATGTGTTTTATATACGGTAAAGATATGCATACATATGCTGCGTTTGATGAATGAGAGCAGCACATGCGTCGCGCTTGGTCGACTGTTAGACTTGTTTATCAACCGAAAAGTCGTGTGTGACAGTTTGCCTGAATCCAGTCAAACCCGTGAGAGGCATACGAGGCTGCTGTTACGTTTAGTGCGAAGCTTTGCCAATGGATTTCTCATCTTGATTTGGTTTCGATTTATCCTTGTTCCTATTCTTGCATTGCTCAGCAAACATTTTGGCTTCAAAGTCGGCCAACATTCCCATGCATTCTCCGCCTAGATTCTCAATGGGCTCCCAGGTATTCTCCGTTTCGGGAAAGTTCCGCCATTTCAATAGCAGCTGAGGCCGCCCGCCCACATAGCGCTTTTTCAATATCTTCTCCACCAAGTGAGTCTCTTTTGCAAGTGTTGGTTGCGGAGGCTCTGCGTTGTTGTTGTTGTTCTTGGCGGCGTTCTTGTTATTGTTAGTGGATTTAGTTTTTTTTTGACTTTTGACCGCCTGCAGCTGCATAACTGGCCTTTCTTTTGCCGAAATTAATCGAAGCTCCGTTACGGGTATTAAATTCAGACATTTTAAAAAGTCAACTAAATGTACTGCGTCCAGCAACAATGTATGACAGAAACGATTTGCCTTTTTATTTTACAACTTACACAGCAACTAGAAAAATCAACGAATACAATCACTTAAAAAACAATCACTTACAAACTAGAGCAACATTTTTTACCTTGAAATAAGTTTGAAAACTCAAAACTTGAGCAGAAGTCAATTTCAATTGAAAGCAAATAAGGAATAAACGTATTGCAATTCTGCGTCAATAGAGAAGGGAGAAAGTCAAGAAAGGGTTGCCGGACCTGTCAAGTAGAGTTGTGCCGTTTAGTTCAGAGTTAGTTCGCTTGAACTCCTCAAATTGAACTAACGAACTAAATCCCTGATTTTAGTTCATTAGTCTTTTGGTCTTTAGTTCATTGATCTTTTGGTCTTTAGTTCGTTGGTCTTTTGGTCTTTAGTTCATTAGTCTTTTGGTCTTTAGTTCATTAGTCTTTTGGTCTTTAGTTCATTGGTCTTTAGTTCGTTGGTCTTTTGTTCTTTTGGTCTTCGAGTATTTGTTCGTTCCTTTAGTTCGTTCGTTAGACCGATAGATAGTAACAGACCAAGGAGCTTGTTGCAACCAAACAAGGTCGATAAGCTCACATTCCTGCATAATAATATTGAATAGTTACATTATTTAATTTATATTCTTAGCCAACATATTAATATCAACCAAAAACATGAAGTTCCTTTTAACTTGAAGCCAATATTCTAGTAATAATATATTCTATTTTTTTTGTTAGTTTTTGAATTTTGATTTTTATTTTTAATTTAAATTTAAACATAATTAAGCCTAATATATTTTTAATACCACATGCAACTATTTTTTATTTAAAACATTTACTTTTTTACGATCGACAGTTGCAAACATGCGCGGAGAATGGCAAAATTGTACGATGTCAATGAAAGAACAAGATTTTGACGAACGAACTAAAGACCAAAAGACTCGAACGAACGAACTAAAGATTGAACCACTAAGCAATGAACACATAGAGACGTCAAACAGCCCTGAAGCAGTTTGAGAGTCATTTTTCAAAACGGCTGCCCCACAGAAGAAGAAGAACAGAAGCAGACTTCGGCTGAACGCTCGACCGGGTCAGCTCACTGTTCGGCTCTCAGTACAAACAGTGCAAAGCATCAAAACTGCTTCAGTCGCACAACGACAGCGGAACGATAAGCATGTGCGTACTTCTTTGCGCTGTACGATCGTTTCCATGTGTGCGTGTATGCATGCACGGCCCGCGTATGAATGTATGCGGTGCTTGTGAAGTTTGGCAATAGGCAATGCTTCGGCCAGCGCGCTGGCAGCCTGAAGTCAATTTTGTGTTTCGGCGTTGAGAGCCTAGAGACAGGTACAGTGGGCAAAAATGGTTATCTTGCGGCGAAAATGTTAAAACCTCCTCTGTTCTATAAGGATAATTTTATTTAGTAATTACATATTTATGTATTCCGAATTTTTTATTTTAATTCACAAATTTTGTCAATATTGGTAAAGTCATATACAAAAAAATTTATAATTATCAAAACTTATTTTTGATATTATAATTTTGCTCTACAAAATATAATATAAATATGAATATTCAATCCATATTCTCAAAAATTAAACATAAATACACATGTTTTCAGATGCTAAAATAATTGCCGCCAAATAACCATTTTGGCTCACTGTAATTCGGTCTCTTAGCTCTCGATGACAAAGACAAAAACAAACACACAGTTGATTTCACGCTGGCCAGGCCCGTAGCTAAAAGTGCGCAGGGTGTGCGGTACAGAAGGGCTCTCAACAGTCAGGGGCTCACTGTTACCAAACATAAAAATGTTATTAATGGGGATATATTTGTACAATTTAATTCCTTTGGTAATCACAAATATATTTATTAATTAAGGTAATTTAAGTAGAAGTCCCTGATAAGTATTGCACAGGGGCCCGTAAAACCCTCACTACGGCCCGTGCCTCGGTCCTAGGCTCTCGACGCCGAAACACAAAATTGACTTCAGGCTGCCAGCACGCTGGCCGAAGCATTTGCCTATTGCCAAACTTCACAAGCACCGCATACATTCATACGCGGGCCGTGCATGCATACACGCACACATGGTAACGATCGTACAGCGCAAAGAAGTACGCACATGCTTATCGTTCCGCTGTCGTTGTGCGACTGAAGCAGTTTTGATGCTATTCACTGTTTGTACTGAGAGCCGAACAGCGAGCTGACCCGGTCGAGCGTTCAGCCGAAGTCTGCTTCTGTTCTTCTTCTTCTGTGGGGCAGCCGTTTTGAAAAATGACTCTCAAACTGCTTCAGGGCTGTTTGACGTCTCTATGTGTTCATTGCTTAGTGATTGAACTATATAACGAACTAAAAGACTCGAAGACCAAAAGATTGAACTATATAACGAACTAAGACTCGAACGAACGAACTAAAGATTTAACTATAGTTCATCAAAAAATGAACTAATGAACTAAGTCCCTGAAACGAACTCCAAATCAACAACTCTTCTGTCAAGCAAAGAGTTTTCGCTATCGATAGCATATTTGATAATTCCACTGCGATGAATTTAAAGCTTAGGATAGTCCGCACCACATCAGTAGTTGGCAATAGGAAATGCAGTTTAAAAATCATGTGTGCTCTTTGATTTGTTGTTTACCATTTCTTAAGGGTGTTTGTATGTAAAAGGTGCACCACTTCAGGTATGTTTTTTGATCGAGTTTTTAAACTCGTTTTTCGAGCTGAACTGCAGGTGAATAAAGCGGAAATAATGTGAAAATGCAAGTATTTTAATTGGCCAATGCTAGTGTGTTGTTATTTTTATGCTTCACCCGTGTTTTTTTATTTAGCTGTACATGTTTTTACAATTGTTGGTTGTATCTTAATTGTACTTTTCCCAGAAATAATGCTCATATCGAGGTGTATTTTACATACACTATACGTCATGGACAATGTCATTGACAGATTTCTCATGATAACAATACAGAAAGCGTTAATTTCAAATAAAAACAAAAAACTGAAGAAAACTCGCTACTAATTACCTAAGTACATGATGTTGGCGTAGATATGTTGGTATGTGTTTTATATACGGTAAAGATATGCATACATATGCTGCGTTTGATGAATGAGAGCAGCACATGCGTCGCGCTTGGTCGACTGTTAGACTTGTTTATCAACCGAAAAGTCGTGTGTGACAGTTTGCCTGAATCCAGTCAAACCCGTGAGAGGCATACGAGGCTGCTGTTACGTTTAGTGCGAAGCTTTGCCAATGGATTTCTCATCTTGATTTGGTTTCGATTTATCCTTGTTCCTATTCTTGCATTGCTCAGCAAACATTTTGGCTTCAAAGTCGGCCAACATTCCCATGCATTCTCCGCCTAGATTCTCAATGGGCTCCCAGGTATTCTCCGTTTCGGGAAAGTTCCGCCATTTCAATAGCAGCTGAGGCCGCCCGCCCACATAGCGCTTTTTCAATATCTTCTCCACCAAGTGAGTCTCTTTTGCAAGTGTTGGTTGCGGAGGCTCTGCGTTGTTGTTGTTGTTCTTGGCGGCGTTCTTGTTATTGTTAGTGGATTTAGTTTTTTTTGACTTTTGACCGCCTGCAGCTGCATAACTGGCCTTTCTTTTGCCGAAATTAATCGAAGCTCCGTTACGGGTATTAAATTCAGACATTTTAAAAAGTCAACTAAATGTACTGCGTCCAGCAACAATGTATGACAGAAACGATTTGCCTTTTTATTTTACAACTTACACAGCAACTAGAAAATCAACGAATACAATCACTTAAAAAACAATCACTTACAAACTAGAGCAACATTTTTTACCTTGAAATAAGTTTGAAAACTCAAAACTTGAGCAGAAGTCAATTTCAATTGAAAGCAAATAAGGAATAAACGTATTGCAATTCTGCGTCAATAGAGAAGGGAGAAAGTCAAGAAAGGGTTGCCGGACCTGTCAAGTAGAGTTGTGCCGTTTAGTTCAGAGTTAGTTCGCTTGAACTCCTCAAATTGAACTAACGAACTAAATCCCTGATTTTAGTTCATTAGTCTTTTGGTCTTTAGTTCATTGATCTTTTGGTCTTTAGTTCGTTGGTCTTTTGGTCTTTAGTTCATTAGTCTTTTGGTCTTTAGTTCATTAGTCTTTTGGTCTTTAGTTCATTGGTCTTTAGTTCGTTGGTCTTTTGTTCTTTTGGTCTTCGAGTATTTTGTCGTCCTTTAGTTCGTTCGTTAGACCGATAGATAGTAACAGACCAAGGAGCTTGTTGCAACCAAACAAGGTCGATAAGCTCACATTCCTGCATAATAATATTGAATAGTTACATTATTTAATTTATATTCTTAGCCAACATATTAATATCAACCAAAAACATGAAGTTCCTTTTTAACTTGAAGCCAATATTCTAGTAATAATATATTCTATTTTTTTGTTAGTTTTTGAATTTTGATTTTTATTTTTAATTTAAATTTAAACATAATTAAGCCTAATATATTTTTAATACCACATGCAACTATTTTTTATTTAAAACATTTACTTTTACGATCGACAGTTGCAAACATGCGCGGAGAATGGCAAAATTGTACGATGTCAATGAAAGAACAAGATTTTGACGAACGAACTAAAGACCAAAAGACTCGAACGAACGAACTAAAGATTGAACCACTAAGCAATGAACACATAGAGACGTCAAACAGCCCTGAAGCAGTTTGAGAGTCATTTTTCAAAACGGCTGCCCCACAGAAGAAGAAGAACAGAAGCAGACTTCGGCTGAACGCTCGACCGGGTCAGCTCGCTGTTCGGCTCTCAGTACAAACAGTGCAAAGCATCAAAACTGCTTCAGTCGCACAACGACAGCGGAACGATAAGCATGTGCGTACTTCTTTGCGCTGTACGATCGTTTCCATGTGTGCGTGTATGCATGCACGGCCCGCGTATGAATGTATGCGGTGCTTGTGAAGTTTGGCAATAGGCAAATGCTTCGGCCAGCGCGCTGGCAGCCTGAAGTCAATTTTGTGTTTCGGCGTTGAGAGCCTAGAGACAGGTACAGTGGGCAAAAATGGTTATCTTGCGGCGAAAATGTTAAAACCTCCTCTGTTCTATAAGGATAATTTTATTTAGTAATTACATATTTATGTATTCCGAATTTTTTTATTTTAATTCACAAATTTTGTCAATATTGGTAAAGTCATATACAAAAAATTTATAATTATCAAAACTTATTTTTGATATTATAATTTTGCTCTACAAAATATAATATAAATATGAATATTCAATCCATATTCTCAAAAATTAAACATAAATACACATGTTTTCAGATGCTAAAATAATTGCCGCCAAATAACCATTTTGGCTCACTGTAATTCGGTCTCTTAGCTCTCGATGACAAAGACAAAAACAAACACACAGTTGATTTCACGCTGGCCAGGCCCGTAGCTAAAAGTGCGCAGGGTGTGCGGTACAGAAGGGCTCTCAACAGTCAGGGGGCTCACTGTTACCAAACATAAAAATGTTATTAATGGGGATATATTTGTACAATTTAATTCCTTTGGTAATCACAAATATATTTATTAATTAAGGTAATTTAAGTAGAAGTCCCTGATAAGTATTGCACAGGGGCCCGTAAAACCCTCACTACGGCCCTGTGCCTCGGTCTCTAGGCTCTCGACGCCGAAACACAAAATTGACTTCAGGCTGCCAGCACGCTGGCCGAAGCATTTGCCTATTGCCAAACTTCACAAGCACCGCATACATTCATACGCGGGCCGTACATGCATACACGCACACATGGTAACGATCGTACAGCGCAAAGAAGTACGCACATGCTTATCGTTCCGCTGTCGTTGTGCGACTGAAGCAGTTTTGATGCTATGCACTGTTTGTACTGAGAGCCGAACAGCGAGCTGACCCGGTCGAGCGTTCAGCCGAAGTCTGCTTCTTTCTTCTTCTTCTGTGGGGCAGCCGTTTTGAAAAATGACTCTCAAACTGCTTCAGGGCTGTTTGACGTCTCTATGTGTTCATTGCTTAGTGATTGAACTATATAACGAACTAAAAGACTCGAAGACCAAAAGATTGAACTATATAACGAACTAACCTCGAACGAACGAACTAAAAGATTTAACTATAGTTCATCAAAAAATGAACTAATGAACTAAGTCCCTGAAACGAACCCAAATCAATAACTCTTCTGTCAAGCAAAAGAGTTTTCGCTATCGATAGCATATTTGATAATTCCACTGCGATGAATTTAAAGCTTAGGATAGTCCGCACCACATCAGTAGTTGGCAATAGGAAATGCAGTTTAAAATCATGTGTGCTCTTTGATTTGTTGTTTACCATTTCTTAAGGGTGTTTGTATGTAAAAGGTGCACCACTTCAGGTATGTTTTTTGATCGAGTTTTTAAACTCGTTTTTCGAGCTGAACTGCAGGTGAATAAAGCGGAAATAATGTGAAAATGCAAGTATTTTAATTGGCCAATGCTAGTGTGTTGTTATTTTTATGCTTCACCCGTGTTTTTTTATTTAGCTGTACATGTTTTTACAATTGTTGGTTGTATCTTAATTGTACTTTTCCCAGAAATAATGCTCATATCGAGGTGTATTTTACATACACTATACGTCATGGACAATGTCATTGACAGATTTCTCATGATAACAATACAGAAAGCGTTAATTTCAAATAAAAACAAAAAACTGAAGAAAACTCGCTACTAATTACCTAAGTACATGATGTTGGCGTAGATATGTTGGTATGTGTTTTATATACGGTAAAGATATGCATACATATGCTGCGTTTGATGAATGAGAGCAGCACATGCGTCGCGCTTGGTCGACTGTTAGACTTGCTTATCAACCGAAAAGTCGTGTGTGACAGTTTGCCTGAATCCAGTCAAACCCGTGAGAGGCATACGAGGCTGCTGTTACGTTTAGTGCGAAGCTTTGCCAATGGATTTCTCATCTTGATTTGGTTTCGATTTATCCTTGTTCCTATTCTTGCATTGCTCAGCAAACATTTTGGCTTCAAAGTCGGCCAACATTCCCATGCATTCTCCGCCTAGATTCTCAATGGGCTCCCAGGTATTCTCCGTTTCGGGAAAGTTCCGCCATTTCAATAGCAGCTGAGGCCGCCCGCCCACATAGCGCTTTTTCAATATCTTCTCCACCAAGTGAGTCTCTTTTGCAAGTGTTGGTTGCGGAGGCTCTGCGTTGTTGTTGTTGTTCTTGGCGGCGTTCTTGTTATTGTTAGTGGATTTAGTTTTTTTTTGACTTTTGACCGCCTGCAGCTGCATAACTGGCCTTTCTTTTGCCGAAATTAATCGAAGCTCCGTTACGGGTATTAAATTCAGACATTTTAAAAAGTCAACTAAATGTACTGCGTCCAGCAACAATGTATGACAGAAACGATTTGCCTTTTATTTTACAACTTACACAGCAACTAGAAAATCAACGAATACAATCACTTAAAAAAACAATCACTTACAAACTAGAGCAACATTTTTTACCTTGAAATAAGTTTGAAAACTCAAAACTTGAGCAGAAGTCAATTTCAATTGAAAGCAAATAAGGAATAAACGTATTGCAATTCTGCGTCAATAGAGAAGGGAGAAAGTCAAGAAAGGGTTGCCGGACCTGTCAAGTAGAGTTGTGCCGTTTAGTTCAGAGTTAGTTCGCTTGAACTCCTCAAATTGAACTAACGAACTAAATCCCTGATTTTAGTTCATTAGTCTTTTGGTCTTTAGTTCATTGATCTTTTGGTCTTTAGTTCGTTGGTCTTTTGGTCTTTAGTTCATTAGTCTTTTGGTCTTTAGTTCATTAGTCTTTTGGTCTTTAGTTCATTGGTCTTTAGTTCGTTGGTCTTTTGTTCTTTTGGTCTTCGAGTATTTTGTTCGTTCGTTAGACCGATAGATAGTAACAGACCAAGGAGCTTGTTGCAACCAAACAAGGTCGATAAGCTCACATTCCTGCATAATAATATTGAATAGTTACATTATTTAATTTATATTCTTAGCCAACATATTAATATCAACCAAAAACATGAAGTTCCTTTTTTAACTTGAAGCCAATATTCTAGTAATAATATATTCTATTTTTTTGTTAGTTTTTGAATTTTGATTTTTATTTTTAATTTAAATTTAAACATAATTAAGCCTAATATATTTTTAATACCACATGCAACTATTTTTTATTTAAAACATTTACTTTTTACGATCGACAGTTGCAAACATGCGCGGAGAATGGCAAAATTGTACGATGTCAATGAAAGAACAAGATTTTGACGAACGAACTAAAGACCAAAAGACTCGAACGAACGAACTAAAGATTGAACCACTAAGCAATGAACACATAGAGACGTCAAACAGCCCTGAAGCAGTTTGAGAGTCATTTTTCAAAACGGCTGCCCCACAGAAGAAGAAGAACAGAAGCAGACTTCGGCTGAACGCTCGACCGGGTCAGCTCGCTGTTCGGCTCTCAGTACAAACAGTGCAAAGCATCAAAACTGCTTCAGTCGCACAACGACAGCGGAACGATAAGCATGTGCGTACTTCTTTGCGCTGTACGATCGTTTCCATGTGTGCGTGTATGCATGCACGGCCCGCGTATGAATGTATGCGGTGCTTGTGAAGTTTGGCAATAGGCAAATGCTTCGGCCAGCGCGCTGGCAGCCTGAAGTCAATTTTGTGTTTCGGCGTTGAGAGCCTAGAGACAGGTACAGTGGGCAAAAATGGTTATCTTGCGGCGAAAATGTTAAAACCTCCTCTGTTCTATAAGGATAATTTTATTTAGTAATTACATATTTATGTATTCGAATTTTTTATTTTAATTCACAAATTTTGTCAATATTGGTAAAGTCATATACAAAAAATTTATAATTATCAAAACTTATTTTTGATATTATAATTTTGCTCTACAAAATATAATATAAATATGAATATTCAATCCATATTCTCAAAAATTAAACATAAATACACATGTTTTCAGATGCTAAAATAATTGCCGCCAAATAACCATTTTGGCTCACTGTAATTCGGTCTCTTAGCTCTCGATGACAAAGACAAAAACAAACACACAGTTGATTTCACGCTGGCCAGGCCCGTAGCTAAAAGTGCGCAGGGTGTGCGGTACAGAAGGGCTCTCAACAGTCAGGGGCTCACTGTTACCAAACATAAAAATGTTATTAATGGGGATATATTTGTACAATTTAATTCCTTTGGTAATCACAAATATATTTATTAATTAAGGTAATTTAAGTAGAAGTCCCTGATAAGTATTGCACAGGGGCCCGTAAAACCCTCACTACGGCCCTGTGCCTCGGTCTCTAGGCTCTCGACGCCGAAACACAAAATTGACTTCAGGCTGCCAGCACGCTGGCCGAAGCATTTGCCTATTGCCAAACTTCACAAGCACCGCATACATTCATACGCGGGCCGTGCATGCATACACGCACACATGGTAACGATCGTACAGCGCAAAGAAGTACGCACATGCTTATCGTTCCGCTCTCGTTGTGCGACTGAAGCAGTTTTGATGCTATTCACTGTTTGTACTGAGAGCCGAACAGCGAGCTGACCCGGTCGAGCGTTCAGCCGAAGTCTGCTTCTGTTCTTCTTCTTCTGTGGGGCAGCCGTTTTGAAAAATGACTCTCAAACTGCTTCAGGGCTGTTTGACGTCTCTATGTGTTCATTGCTTAGTGATTGAACTATATAACGAACTAAAAGACTCGAAGACCAAAAGATTGAACTATATAACGAACTAAGCCTCGAACGAACGAACTAAAGATTTAACTATAGTTCATCAAAAAATGAACTAATGAACTAAGTCCCTGAAACGAACCCAAATCAATAACTCTTCTGTCAAGCAAAGAGTTTTCGCTATCGATAGCATATTTGATAATTGCACTGCGATGAATTTAAAGCTTAGGATAGTCCGCACCACATCAGTAGTTGGCAATAGGAAATGCAGTTTAAAATCATGTGTGCTCTTTGATTTGTTGTTTACCATTTCTTAAGGGTGTTTGTATGTAAAAGGTGCACCACTTCAGGTATGTTTTTTGATCGAGTTTTTAAACTCGTTTTCGTTTTTAAACTCGTTTTTCGAGCTGAACTGCAGGTGAATAAAGCGGAAATAATGTGAAAATGCAAGTATTTTAATTGGCCAATGCTAGTGTGTTGTTATTTTTATGCTTCACCCGTGTTTTTTTTATTTAGCTGTACATGTTTTTACAATTGTTGGTTGTATCTTAATTGTACTTTTCCCAGAAATAATGCTCATATCGAGGTGTATTTTACATACACTATACGTCATGGACAATGTCATTGACAGATTTCTCATGATAACAATACAGAAAGCGTTAATTTCAAATAAAAACAAAAAACTGAAGAAAACTCGCTACTAAAATTACCTAAGTACATGATGTTGGCGTAGATATGTTGGTATGTGTTTTATATACGGTAAAGATATGCATACATATGCTGCGTTTGATGAATGAGAGCAGCACATGCGTCGCGCTTGGTCGACTGTTAGACTTGTTTATCAACCGAAAAGTCGTGTGTGACAGTTTGCCTGAATCCAGTCAAACCCGTGAGAGGCATACGAGGCTGCTGTTACGTTTAGTGCGAAGCTTTGCCAATGGATTTCTCATCTTGATTTGGTTTCGATTTATCCTTGTTCCTATTCTTGCATTGCTCAGCAAACATTTTGGCTTCAAAGTCGGCCAACATTCCCATGCATTCTCCGCCTAGATTCTCAATGGGCTCCCAGGTATTCTCCGTTTCGGGAAAGTTCCGCCATTTCAATAGCAGCTGAGGCCGCCCGCCCACATAGCGCTTTTTCAATATCTTCTCCACCAAGTGAGTCTCTTTTGCAAGTGTTGGTTGCGGAGGCTCTGCGTTGTTGTTGTTGTTCTTGGCGGCGTTCTTGTTATTGTTAGTGGATTTAGTTTTTTTGACTTTTGACCGCCTGCAGCTGCATAACTGGCCTTTCTTTTGCCGAAATTAATCGAAGCTCCGTTACGGGTATTAAATTCAGACATTTTAAAAAAGTCAACTAAATGTACTGCGTCCAGCAACAATGTATGACAGAAACGATTTGCCTTTTTATTTTACAACTTACACAGCAACTAGAAAATCAACGAATACAATCACTTAAAAAACAATCACTTACAAACTAGAGCAACATTTTTTTACCTTGAAATAAGTTTGAAAACTCAAAACTTGAGCAGAAGTCAATTTCAATTGAAAGCAAATAAGGAATAAACGTATTGCAATTCTGCGTCAATAGAGAAGGGAGAAAGTCAAGAAAGGGTTGCCGGACCTGTCAAGTAGAGTTGTGCCGTTTAGTTCAGAGTTAGTTCGCTTGAACTCCTCAAATTGAACTAACGAACTAAATCCCTGATTTTAGTTCATTAGTCTTTTGGTCTTTAGTTCATTGATCTTTTGGTCTTTAGTTCGTTGGTCTTTTGGTCTTTAGTTCATTAGTCTTTTGGTCTTTAGTTCATTAGTCTTTTGGTCTTTAGTTCATTGGTCTTTAGTTCGTTGGTCTTTTGTTCTTTTGGTCTTCGAGTATTTTGTTCGTTCGTTAGACCGATAGATAGTAACAGACCAAGGAGCTTGTTGCAACCAAACAAGGTCGATAAGCTCACATTCCTGCATAATAATATTGAATAGTTACATTATTTAATTTATATTCTTAGCCAACATATTAATATCAACCAAAAACATGAAGTTCCTTTTTAACTTGAAGCCAATATTCTAGTAATAATATATTCTATTTTTTTGTTAGTTTTTGAAGTTTGATTTTTATTTTTAATTTAAATTTAAACATAATTAAGCCTAATATATTTTTAATACCACATGCAACTATTTTTTATTTAAAACATTTACTTTTTACGATCGACAGTTGCAAACATGCGCGGAGAATGGCAAAATTGTACGATGTCAATGAAAGAACAAGATTTTGACGAACGAACTAAAGACCAAAAGACTCGAACGAACGAACTAAAGATTGAACCACTAAGCAATGAACACATAGAGACGTCAAACAGCCCTGAAGCAGTTTGAGAGTCATTTTTCAAAACGGCTGCCCCACAGAAGAAGAAGAACAGAAGCAGACTTCGGCTGAACGCTCGACCGGGTCAGCTCACTGTTCGGCTCTCAGTACAAACAGTGCAAAGCATCAAAACTGCTTCAGTCGCACAACGACAGCGGAACGATAAGCATGCGCGTACTTCTTTGCGCTGTACGATCGTTTCCATGTGTGCGTGTATGCATGCACGGCCCGCGTATGAATGTATGCGGTGCTTGTGAAGTTTGGCAATAGGCAAATGCTTCGGCCAGCGCGCTGGCAGCCTGAAGTCAATTTTGTGTTTCGGCGTTGAGAGCCTAGAGACAGGTACAGTGGGCAAAAATGGTTATCTTGCGGCGAAAATGTTAAAACCTCCTCTGTTCTATAAGGATAATTTTATTTAGTAATTACATATTTATGTATTCCGAATTTTTTATTTTAATTCACAAATTTTGTCAATATTGGTAAAGTCATATACAAAAAATTTATAATTATCAAAACTTATTTTGATATTATAATTTTGCTCTACAAAAAAAAATATAAATTTGTATTTTTTATCCCAATTTCTCAAAAATTAAACATAAATACACATGTTTTCAGATGCTAAAATAATTGCCGCCAAATAACCATTTTGGCTCACTGTAATTCGGTCTCTTAGCTCTCGATGACAAAGACAAAAACAAACACACAGTTGATTTCACGCTGGCCAGGCCCGTAGCTAAAAGTGCGCAGGGTGTGCGGTACAGAAGGGCTCTCAACAGTCAGGGGCTCACTGTTACCAAACATAAAAATGTTATTAATGGGGATATATTTGTACAATTTAATTCCTTTGGTAATCACAAATATATTTATTAATTAAGGTAATTTAAGTAGAAGTCCCTGATAAGTATTGCACAGGGGCCCGTAAAACCCTCACTACGGCCCTGTGCCTCGGTCTCTAGGCTCTCGACGCCGAAACACAAAATTGACTTCAGGCTGCCAGCACGCTGGCCGAAGCATTTGCCTATTGCCAAACTTCACAAGCACCGCATACATTCATACGCCGGCCGTGCATGCATACACGCACACATGGTAACGATCGTACAGCGCAAAGAAGTACGCACATGCTTATCGTTCCGCTGTCGTTGTGCGACTGAAGCAGTTTTGATGCTATTCACTGTTTGTACTGAGAGCCGAACAGCGAGCTGACCCGGTCGAGCGTTCAGCCGAAGTCTGCTTCTGTTCTTCTTCTTCTGTGGGGCAGCCGTTTTGAAAAATGACTCTCAAACTGCTTCAGGGCTGTTTGACGTCTCTATGTGTTCATTGCTTAGTGATTGAACTATATAACGAACTAAAAGACTCGAAGACCAAAAGATTGAACTATATAACGAACTAAGACTCGAACGAACGAACTAAGATTTAACTATAGTTCATCAAAAATGAACTAATGAACTAAGTCCCTGAAACGACCCAAATCAACAACTCTTCTGTCAAGCAGAGTTTTCGCTATCGATAGCATATTTGATAATTCCACTGCGATGAATTTAAAGCTTAGGATAGTCCGCACCACTGTAGTGTACATCCCTGATCTTTCGTTAAGATATCGATATTAGTGTTGATGAAGTTTCTAGGGACTAGCTTAGCCCTTTCTCAGCAAACTATCGCATCATTAATATCGATCATAGAAAAATGTTAAGCTTTGCCCTATCTAAGCCCTTGGTCCATCTCTTTTTCTTATCTGACGCCAAGCCAACGTGACCTGCCTCTATCAACTTCAAAGTGAGAAAAATTTATATTCTCTACTTTTAAAAGGCATCATCCACGGGAATTTAGCGAGTTTTGCTGGTTTTATTACCAAGTAAGTACTGTATTAACAGCAGTTACTTATTGCTGGGCAAGCTCTAATAATTTCCTGGTTTTTCTCTAGACACTTGTGTGCATAGCCCTCAGGAGCACCCTAGCGGCACTCCAATTATTTTCGACACAGCCACTGGCTCAAGACAGCGCGTACTTGAGTCGGGCTCGTGCGCTCTGCCGCATTAATCGGATGAATAGTGTAATTCTGACTTATTAGTCTGTTACACATAATTTGTGTATGGTGACGCTGCCCTTTTTGCACGAGGTGCGCAAGCACGCCACACATACACATAACCTCTCGGTCAAGCGGCCTTGCGCTAAACAATTGTAAGTAGCAATATAATTTCATATGCCATCTGTGCATATAATAATTATTCGTTACACAATTCTCAGGTTGTTTCCCTTGGTGGAATGAAAGAATTGTGTTGTTTCTGCCAGTACACACAAACATACATTGTTGGCGGCGGAGGCGCCTATCATCTTTAATCCATCATCTATAATTGCATCGACCAGTTTGGGGCGCAGAATAGTGAAAGTGAATAGTGGAAAAAAAAAGATAAGATATGAAATAATACACACATGACACACACACACATAAAATCATGTAAAAATTAATCAATCACACACACACACATATCACATGCACACTAATTGACCAATTGTTAAACTCATGCGTTCACCCTTCTCGGATGTTTAAAAATTTAAAATCGAATCTACAAAAAAAAATACTAAAACAAAGAAAGTTAAATTAAAAGCTAAAAATAATGTGGGTGCTTCAAAATTGAAAATTAAATTTAATATAAGTGCTAAAATGAATTGAATCTAGTTTTTAATTTCTAAGCATTCATATTATGTATATATAGAAAAATCTAAACGGTCCTTAAATTTAATTTCTGAAATAGGCTGAATAATTTGTCTTCCTCTTCACTTTTGTCAAGTCTCTTTGAACATTTTCTTTGGCATTAGGCCAATGCAGTGTGCTTAACTGATCACGTATAAAGAAATACGAATATAGAGAAAAATTATATGATCAGCTCCTTAACAGTGAATTGATAATTATGCGTGTGCCATAAATATTATTATTTTGTAACAAAAAAAAAAAAAACAGCAACACACCGTACATCAACTTGGTACCAAGGATCTTGTCGGGGTAAGTGAAAGAAATTTTATTGCACACAATATGAATTGCTAAGTTAATTATACAATTCACTGGCCCATATTTATTAGTAACTTAGATATATTAAAATAAAGAAAATGTTGAAATCGAAAAACTGAAAAGAAAAGAAAAAACTAATGAAGAGAATATGCCCTATGACAAATTTATTGCCATATTTTTGAAACTTTAAATCCGAAAAGGAAACATGTATCTAGACTCCTATTATCTAAATCGAAAGTTAATATCTGAAAGGAAAAATAAACATTTGAATTAAATAGAAAAAGAAAAGGAAGAATAAACTGTTGCAACGCTCTTGCACTACTTTGTAAATGGTATCATGATAAGACAATTAACTCAATCTATTCTAATTATAAATAAATGAAAGAGGTTTATAATGTTTAACTAAATTCAATAATATGTTTCTTTGGATGAAAATGGGCTGAGCTTGCAGATCAGCTGACTTGTTTAGGGATTTCCTAATAACGTCGCCGAAAGGAAATCAAGGTAGGGCGGGTAAAGAAGGCGGGCTGCACCAACACCTATAGCAGCCTCGTCATCATTTGAATGACGTCAGTACATTTATAACTTGTGTCATAGATCTGAAATAGGCAACGGGACTAAATTTTTTTTTGTAAAGCTATATATTGTTCTCTATCTAACTTAACACCGTTTCTAGTCATCGAACTACGCCAACCGAATGATAACTAGCCGCATCCAGGGTCCCCTCTGACTAGAGAAAGAGACACTAGCAGTTGCATAGCAGATGTCTGTATGAAGACGGTAGATACGTGTGTTATATACGTATGTATAGCCCTCCTGTACGCATAATATCTGTTTGTTTGTATTTAAACATCAAATACGACACGTATTAATATCTGCAATTCTACACATGTATGCAAACTGTTAATATATACATATAGGAAAGCTCAAGTATAGTATATTATATATAATTATATATACAAATTTTATATATACATAAATTATACTACACTATTACTATATATTACAAAAATGGCGCCCAACGTGGGGCTGCTACGCGTGTAAAAAAATAACATCTGTAATTGCGCACGCAATTACATTCTTACAAAATAGCGCCTCAACCGAATGTTTAGAGACGTCGATCTTCGCAATAATTCCATCAGTAGCGAGACGGCTTTATCTAAGCTTCAAATACTCTGAGTGATAGAAATATATGCAAGCTTCGGTCGGTGAGTTTCACACGAGTTGTGAGGGTCTCTGATTGGAATATGACTGTCAGACGAAATGTGCTTTCAGTTATCCATCAGAGAACTTTCAATCCGTGAGGGAATTTGACTGATCATAAAGCTTGTTCGATTCTATCGTGTGATAAACTTGAATCTCATTAAAAGACTCAAAGGAAGAGTCAGGAGAAATATAACAATATGAAAAGATCCTCGTATATCTCACAAGTATTAACACCTAGAATCTATATCGTTGTTGCAATAATTTATCCCTTTTAGCCAAGTTTGAAGAATCAATAGCAGGCAACCAATGTCGCAATTCAAGGAAGCTGAGTGGAAAATGAGTATTGGAGAAAAGCAGCCAGCACTCATCCCTCAAGCGAACGAGAAAAGCTAGAATCGGTGAAGAAAACACATAAGGTATGGAATTTATGGAATTAACTGAGCGGAATTGTATTTCCTTTGGCAAGTCCGAAGAATAACCCTCAGCAGGTTCCATAAGATTCGTATGCTTTTAAGTGTGCACATATTAACGTAAATTCTTGTAATAGTAAATCCTATTGGCAACTCCATAGTACCAGCGGGAATTCTATGCGTGGAAGTCGCATATGACCTAAAAGGGAAAGGAGATATGCTAAATAAAAGGTTAAATTTTATAGATATCTTGATAGTTCGTGGGTTCAGGTTTGGATGGAGAATGAACCATTGCGATATTTTTCTTCTGCCATTCAGAGCCTTGAATAACTCAGCGAAAGGTAGTCTTGATATCTACTGCAAAGGAGTTATGCTTGCGTTGCTAGAGATTCACAATGGGAAATTGGAATATGTGAGTGTTGCGATGCGACACTACATCCGTTCCTGAGGTCTTCTTATTAGCACGTATACAAAATTCAAAATCAATCATATATACAGAATGAAAAAAAAAAAAAAATATATATATAAATAAATAAACTGGTCTGTATAGTTAGGCCCACGAGTAGTCCAAAGAAACCAATTAACTTATGAAATCTTACGAAATTTAAACAAATAAATAACTAAACCAATCAAAAGAAAAAAAAAATAAATCAAACAATTACATAAATAAATAAACATTTATTAATTTTTATTAATACGTGTGTTGTAGGTGTCATTGATCTCGTGTGAGACTCGAGTTGATTTTCTTTTGTAACTAACTTATGTCTCAGCCAAACATGCCACTTGCACACAGCCCCAAAACCGATTTATTGGTGCCAGAACCACAGGCACCGATAGGTCTCTGTCTTCTATGCGATGAACACATGACAGGATCCTCAAATGTTGTAACAACTGAGTGTGGTCACGCGTTTCATCGGGATTGCCTTCAAAATTATCTCAGAGATACCCCGAAATGTCCGATTTGTGAGTCCACGGCAGGTATTCAATTGATCTTAGATGCAATGCCAGGTCCTTCAGCAATAGTTACAGCTGAGGAGGCGAGAGTGCACGATACTAGGTATAAAGGCCAGCGTAGGCCCGTGTCTCATTCTAGATTAACACAATTGAACAAATCAAATGCTTCAAGTGAAGACAATATATCCAATCCTGACACTCAGCCAACCAAGCGTCCTACTCGAGGTAGACGGGGAAGGGGAGGTACATCACGACCTCAAAATTCTCAAGTGACAGATACACAATCAAAGCCACAAGTAGAAATCGATTACAATTGAATTTTCGAAAGAATGGAAAGTATCATTCAAACGGAATTATCTAATGTGCATCTTCAAGCTAATGTGATACCACCTAGAGTTTCGAACAATACTGTTCAGTCTCGCTCGCCTCAAGCAAACTCATTCTCGCGAAGCGAAGCGCGCTCTATTACAACGCTGAGTCCTGAAAGGGTAACTCAACTGATCCAAGGGTGGGGAGTGAAATATGATGGAGAACCTACGGGTCCATCAGTTCAAGAATTTTTGTATCGAGTTAACGCTCTCACTGAAGATTGTCTTAGCGGAGATTTTCCGATGCTGTGCAAAAATTTGCACGTCCTTCTCACAGGAAAGGCCAGAGAATGGTACTGGCGCTTTCGTAAAGAAACTAGGGTGATCATTTGGGAAGAGTTTTGCTTGTCTCTCGAAAGCCATTATCAGGATTTCAAGGATGATGACATCCTCATGGAAGAAATCCGTGCGCGTAAACAGCGAGAAGGAGAATCATTCGAACTGTATTACGAATCAATTATGAAAATAGCTTCTCGTCTCGTAGAACCGTTTGATGAATACCGATTAACACAGCAATTACTGCGTAACTTATTGCCAGATATTCGGCAAGCTCTACTTTTTGTGCCAGTATCTTCAGTCGCCCATCTCAGACAGCTGATTTATAAACGAGAAAACCTTTTAGGAGACGTGGAATTTCGTCGATCTGCTAAAAACGCAGTTGGTCCTAAAGTTTTTAAAAGAGCTGTCGCGGCCTTAGAAACCGAAGAAGACTCGGCTCAATCAGATTCAGAAGCGAATGCATCTGTAGAAGCAGTACAGTTGGCAAGAAAACCTTTGACTTGTTGGAATTGCAACAAACCAGGTCACACATGGGATATGTGTTTAGCAGAGCGCTGCATATTTTGTTATGGGTGCGGAGCCAAGGACATTTATAAGCCCCAGTGTCCGACCTGCATAAAAAGGGCGGAAAACCCGAAAGTGGGTCCCGTTGTCGACAGCCGACGAAGGGCCCTTTAATAAAGCCCGCTGTCACAGGGAAATCTGTCGAGGCAGATCGTTCCCAGCGGTTGCCGGTTCCTTTAGAAACGACACTCGCGCAAAACTCACCAGACTTACAACCTTTGAGCCCGTTTCGTCCTTATCATGAGCGGCTAGCTCATTATGAGCGGGTTCGTTCCCGGATTTTCGGAAATATATCCTCTATTTGTCGCAAAATCAAACGCAGTACGTTGCGTTTGCGTAACTTCTGGTCAATAGTCAAAAGGTCACAACGACGACTGATTGCAGCCATCGTCAACGACCAGGCTGATGGTCGTCTGTATGCTGCTGTTTCATTCTTAGACCTGACTGAAATAGGACTTCTTGACACTGGTGCTAACATCAGCTGTATCGGAGCTGATTTGGCTGGGAAGAGTTGGACAGACTGTCCACACTTCAAACCAATTGTTTCGCATGTTAAAACCGCAGACGGGAAAAGCCATCCAGTTACAGGTATTCTCTGTGTTGACGTGAACTACAACGGCATTTGCAAAAAGATAGATTTTTACGTCATTCCATCCATTAGTAAACGTGTAATTTTAGGTATAAATTTTTGGAGAATTTTCGACCTTGCTCCCGGATTAATTTCTGCCATTGGTCCTCCGAGCTTATTAAGCGAGGTTAATAAGGAAGAGGAGAAGCAATGCCCTTTGACGGAATCTCAAAAAGCTCGTCTCGCTTCAGTCATCAATTTGTTTCCAAATTATGCTGAGCAAGGGCTGGGAAAAACGTCGCTATTGAGTCATGACATAGATGTCGGCACTTCAAAGCCCATCAAACAGCGCTTTTACCCAGTTTCACCTGGAGTAGAGAAGCTTATGTATCAAGAGATCGATAGAATGCTAGCAGATGGTGTCATTGAACCGTCGCAGAGCCCATGGAGCTCACCAATGCGATTAGTTACAAAACCTGAGAAGGTGCGGCTTTGTCTCGATGCACGTCGTATAAATGACTGCACCCGGAAAGACGCATATCCTTTGCCCAACATAGACGGCATATTTTCGAGGTTACCTAAGGCTAACATTATCACCAAGTTAGACCTTAAGGATGCTTTTTGGCAGATACCTCTCACCGAGGAAGCCAAAACTATAACCGCATTTACCGTCCCTGGTAGGCCGTTATACCAATTTACCGTTATGCCTTTCGGTTTGTGTAACGCGCCTCAAACGATGTGTCGATTAGTGGATCAATTGATTCCACCGGATCTCAAGACGTGCGTTTTCGGATATTTAGACGATATTTGCATAGTCTCTGAAGATTTTGATACCCATTTAGCCGTTCTGATTCGTTTGTCTGACGAATTTCGCCGAGCTAATTTGACCTTGAACATTTCGAAGAGTCACTTTTGCGTTACACAGGTGGGGTACTTGGGATATTTGATAGGGCACGGCGGCATCGCCACCGATCCAAATAAAGTGGAAGCCATCAACTCCTGGCCACCACCAAAGACGTTGAAGCAGGCTCGGAGTTTTCTAGGTCTTGTAGGGTGGTATAGGCGATTTATCAAGAACTTTGCTGAGCTGGTATTTCCGATAACAGAACTTCTATCTTCAAAAAGAAGTTTGTGTGGACGGATGCAGCTCAAGTCGCTTTTACAAACTTGAGGGAAGTTATTACTTCAGCACCCGTCCTACAAAATCCTGACTTTGAAAAGAAATTTTATGTTCATTGCGACGCTAGCGATTGTGGTGTGGGAGCAGTATTGGTTCAGTTGTCAGAAGACAATGAAGAGCGCCCTGTTGCCTTCATGTCGAAGAAACTCAACTCGGCGCAACGCAACTACAGTGTCACAGAACGTGAATGCTTGGCTGCGGTGCTGGCCATCGAAAAATTCCGTTGTTATCTCGAGCTGCAGGAGTTTGAGATAATTACAGACCATGCGAGTCTCCTCTGGCTGATGCGTCAACCAAACCTCAAGGGTAGATTGGCCAGGTGGGCCATGCGCATGCAAGGTTACAAGTTTAGTCTTAGCCATCGTAGAGGGAAAGATAATGTAGTACCTGATGCACTATCCCGAATTTACCAAAGCGAGGTAGAAGCACTAGAAGTGCTCAAGCCAGTCATAGACTTAGATTCTCCCCATTTTGAGGATGCAGAGTATCGTCAATTACGCGAGGAGGCTTTAAGCCCTGATGGTAATTATCCTGACCTGAAAGTCAAGGATCAATATCTGTACATACGCACACAACACACCGACGGCACAGCAGTTGGTGAGCAGCTGGCATGGAAACTTTGGGTTCCGCAAGCGTTAACCGAGTCTGTGGTCAATAGTTTGCATAACACGGTGACCAGTGCTCATGGCGGCATGGCCAAAACTCTGGAACTCATTAGGCGTAATTTCTTTTGGCCCGGAATGGTCACTCAAGTGAGGGATTATGTACGCAATTGCGACGTGTGCAAGGCTACAAAAGCTCCAAATATCACTTTGAGACCTCCGATGGGTAAAGCTGCCACAACGGATAGACCTTTCGAGCGTCTATACATTGACATTCTCGGCCCGTACCCGCGCAGTAAACATGGAAACATAGGGCTTCTTATAGTTTTGGACCATTTTTCGAAGTTCCATTGGCTGTGTCCTCTGAAAAAGTTTACTACTGCACCGATACAGGAATTTCTCCAGAATCAAATCTTTTTGACCTATGGCATTCCTTCATGCGTTGTTAGTGACAATGGCGTTCAGTTCAAAAGCAAAGACTTTAATGCTTGGCTAACGTCATTGGGGGTTCGTCACATGTACACGGCTGCATATTCACCACAATCGAATGCGTCCGAACGCGTCAATCGCTCTTTGATTGCTGGTATTCGCGCGTTCCTATCGGATAGTCATAATGAGTGGGATAGACATATTCACGCGATAAGTTGCGCGCTGAGAAATGCTCACCACAAAAGCATAGGTTGCTCTCCTTATTTCGCGCTTTATGGCTTTAACATGGCAACACATGGCAGCTCTTATAAACTCCTCAACAAGTTTCATCTTTTGGGAGAGGCTGAAGACATATTGTCGCGAGAAGATCAGCTTGTAGCATTAAGGAAGCAACTCAAGGCAAATGTATCTAAAGCGTTTGAAGTTAATGAGAGGCAGTATAACTTGCGCTCACGCGAGGTGTCTTACTGTGTGGGGCAGGAAATCTTTCGAAGAAATTTCGCGCAAAGCAATTTCGCTAAGCAAATTAATGCTAAGTTGAATCTTCAGTGGATCAAATCCAGGATAAAAGCGAAATTGGGATCAGCGTATTATGTATTGGAGGATCTGCAGGGAAGGGAACTAGGTACTTATCACGCGAAGGATCTTAAGCAGTAAAAGCGTCGGGATGTCCTCTTTGAATCTTTTTCAAGTCATTTCCCTGGCTTCAAGGAAGCTTTGAAATGACTTGTGGCTGTAGTGTACATCCCTGATCTTTCGTTAAGATATCGATATTAGTGTTGATGAAGTTTCTAGGGACTAGCTTAGCCCTTTCTCAGCAAACTATCGCATCATTAATATCGATCATAGAAAAATGTTAAGCTTTGCCCTATCTAAGCCCTTGGTCCATCTCTTTTTCTTATCTGACGCCAAGCCAACGTGACCTGCCTCTATCAACTTCAAAGTGAGAAAAATTTATATTCTCTACTTTTAAAAGGCATCATCCACGGGAATTTAGCGAGTTTTGCTGGTTTTATTACCAAGTAAGTACTGTATTAACAGCAGTTACTTATTGCTGGGCAAGCTCTAATAATTTCCTGGTTTTTCTCTAGACACTTGTGTGCATAGCCCTCAGGAGCACCCTAGCGGCACTCCAATTATTTTCGACACAGCCACTGGCTCAAGACAGCGCGTACTTGAGTCGGGCTCGTGCGCTCTGCCGCATTAATCGGATGAATAGTGTAATTCTGACTTATTAGTCTGTTACACATAATTTGTGTATGGTGACGCTGCCCTTTTGCACGAGGTGCGCAAGCACGCCACACATACACATAACCTCTCGGTCAAGCGGCCTTGCGCTAAACAATTGTAAGTAGCAATATAATTTCATATGCCATCTGTGCATATAATAATTATTCGTTACACAATTCTCAGGTTGTTTCCCTTGGTGGAATGAAAGAATTGTGTTGTTTCTGCCAGTACACACAAACATACATTGTTGGCGGCGGAGGCGCCTATCATCTTTAATCCATCATCTATAATTGCATCGACCAGTTTGGGGCGCAGAATAGTGAAAGTGAATAGTGGAAAAAAAAAGATAAGATATGAAATAATACACACATGACACACACACACATAAAATCATGTAAAAATTAATCAATCACACACACACACATATCACATGCACACTAATTGACCAATTGTTAAACTCATGCGTTCACCCTTCTCGGATGTTTAAAAATTTAAAATCGAATCTACAAAAAAAAAATACTAAAACAAAGAAAGTTAAATTAAAAGCTAAAAATAATGTGGGTGCTTCAAAATTGAAAATTAAATTTAATATAAGTGCTAAAATGAATTGAATCTAGTTTTTAATTTCTAAGCATTCATATTATGTATATATAGAAAAATCTAAACGGTCCTTAAATTTAATTTCTGAAATAGGCTGAATAATTTGTCTTCCTCTTCACTTTTGTCAAGTCTCTTTGAACATTTTCTTTGGCATTAGGCCAATGCAGTGTGCTTAACTGATCACGTATAAAGAAATACGAATATAGAGAAAAATTATATGATCAGCTCCTTAACAGTGAATTGATAATTATGCGTGTGCCATAAATATTATTATTTTGTAACAAAAAAAAAACAGCAACACACCGTACATCAACTTGGTACCAAGGATCTTGTCGGGGTAAGTGAAAGAAATTTTATTGCACACAATATGAATTGCTAAGTTAATTATACAATTCACTGGCCCAATTTATTAGTAACTTAGATATATTAAAATAAAGAAAATGTTGAAATCGAAAAACTGAAAAGAAAAGAAAAAACTAATGAAGAGAATATGCCCTATGACAAATTTATTGCCATATTTTTGAAACTTTAAATCCGAAAAGGAAACATGTATCTAGACTCCTATTATCTAAATCGAAAGTTAATATCTGAAAGGAAAAATAAACATTTGAATTAAATAGAAAAAGAAAAGGAAGAATAAACTGTTGCAACGCTCTTGCACTACTTTGTAAATGGTATCATGATAAGACAATTAACTCAATCTATCCTAATTATAAATAAATGAAAGAGGTTTATAATGTTTAACTAAATTCAATAATATGTTTCTTTGGATGAAAATGGGCTGAGCTTGCAGATCAGCTGACTTGTTTAGGGATTTCCTAATAACGTCGCCGAAAGGAAATCAAGGTAGGGCGGGTAAAGAAGGCGGGCTGCACCAACACCTATAGCAGCCTCGTCATCATTTGAATGACGTCAGTACATTTATAACTTGTGTCATAGATCTGAAATAGGCAACGGGACTAAATTTTTTTTTTGTAAAGCTATATATTGTTCTCTATCTAACTTAACACCGTTTCTAGTCATCGAACCACGCCAACCGAATGATAACTAGCCGCATCCAGGGTCCCCTCTGACTAGAAAAAGAGACACTAGCAGTTGCATAGCAGATGTCTGTATGAAGACGGTAGATACGTGTGTTATATACGTATGTATAGCCCTCCTGTACGCATAATATCTGTTTGTTTGTATTTAAACATCAAATACGACACGTATTAATATCTGCAATTCTACACATGTATGCAAACTGTTAATATATACATATAGGAAAGCTCAAGTATAGTATATTATATATAATTATATATACAAATTTTATATATACATAAATTATACTACACTATTACTATATATTACACCACATCAGTAGTTGGCAATAGGAAATGCAGTTTAAAATCATGTGTGCTCTTTGATTTGTTGTTTACCATTTCTTAAGGGTGTTTGCATGTAAAAGGTGCACCACTTCAGGTATGTTTTTTTGATCGAGTTTTTAAACTCGTTTTTCGAGCTGAACTGCAGGTGAATAAAGCGGAAATAATGTGAAAATGCAAGTATTTTTAATTGGCCAATGCTAGTGTGTTGTTATTTTTATGCTTCACCCGTGTTTTTTTATTTAGCTGTACATGTTTTTACAATTGTTGGTTGTATCTTAATTGTACTTTTCCCAGAAATAATGCTCATATCGAGGTGTATTTTACATACACTATACGTCATGGACAATGTCATTGACAGATTTCTCATGATAACAATACAGAAAGCGTTAATTTCAAATAAAAACAAAAAACTGAAGAAAACTCGCTACTAATTACCTAAGTACATGATGTTGGCGTAGATATGTTGGTATGTGTTTTATATACGGTAAAGATATGCATACATATGCTGCGTTTGATGAATGAGAGCAGCACATGCGTCGCGCTTGGTCGACTGTTAGACTTGTTTATCAACCGAAAAGTCGTGTGTGACAGTTTGCCTGAATCCAGTCAAACCCGTGAGAGGCATACGAGGCTGCTGTTACGTTTAGTGCGAAGCTTTGCCAATGGATTTCTCATCTTGATTTGGTTTCGATTTATCCTTGTTCCTATTCTTGCATTGCTCAGCAAACATTTTGGCTTCAAAGTCGGCCAACATTCCCATGCATTCTCCGCCTAGATTCTCAATGGGCTCCCAGGTATTCTCCGTTTCGGGAAAGTTCCGCCATTTCAATAGCAGCTGAGGCCGCCCGCCCACATAGCGCTTTTTTCAATATCTTCTCCACCAAGTGAGTCTCTTTTGCAAGTGTTGGTTGCGGAGGCTCTGCGTTGTTGTTGTTGTTCTTGGCGGCGTTCTTGTTATTGTTAGTGGATTTAGTTTTTTTGACTTTTGACCGCCTGCAGCTGCATAACTGGCCTTTCTTTTGCCGAAATTAATCGAAGCTCCGTTACGGGTATTAAATTCAGACATTTTAAAAAGTCAACTAAATGTACTGCGTCCAGCAACAATGTATGACAGAAACGATTTGCCTTTTATTTTACAACTTACACAGCAACTAGAAAATCAACGAATACAATCACTTAAAAAAACAATCACTTACAAACTAGAGCAACATTTTTTTACCTTGAAATAAGTTTGAAAACTCAAAACTTGAGCAGAAGTCAATTTCAATTGAAAGCAAATAAGGAATAAACGTATTGCAATTCTGCGTCAATAGAGAAGGGAGAAAGTCAAGAAAGGGTTGCCGGACCTGTCAAGTAGAGTTGTGCCGTTTAGTTCAGAGTTAGTTCGCTTGAACTCCTCAAATTGAACTAACGAACTAAATCCCTGATTTTAGTTCATTAGTCTTTTGGTCTTTAGTTCATTGATCTTTTGGTCTTTAGTTCGTTGGTCTTTTGGTCTTTAGTTCATTAGTCTTTTGGTCTTTAGTTCATTAGTCTTTTGGTCTTTAGTTCATTGGTCTTTAGTTCGTTGGTCTTTTGTTCTTTTGGTCTTCGAGTATTTTTCCTTTAGTTCGTTCGTTAGACCGATAGATAGTAACAGACCAAGGAGCTTGTTGCAACCAAACAAGGTCGATAAGCTCACATTCCTGCATAATAATATTGAATAGTTACATTATTTAATTTATATTCTTAGCTAACATATTAATATCAACCAAAAACATGAAGTTCCTTTTTAACTTGAAGCCAATATTCTAGTAATAATATATTCTATTTTTTTGTTAGTTTTTGAATTTTGATTTTTATTTTTAATTTAAATTTAAACATAATTAAGCCTAATATATTTTTAATACCACATGCAACTATTTTTTATTTAAAACATTTACTTTTTACGATCGACAGTTGCAAACATGCGCGGAGAATGGCAAAATTGTACGATGTCAATGAAAGAACAAGATTTTGACGAACGAACTAAAGACCAAAAGACTCGAACGAACGAACTAAAGATTGAACCACTAAGCAATGAACACATAGAGACGTCAAACAGCCCTGAAGCAGTTTGAGAGTCATTTTTCAAAACGGCTGCCCCACAGAAGAAGAAGAACAGAAGCAGACTTCGGCTGAACGCTCGACCGGGTCAGCTCACTGTTCGGCTCTCAGTACAAACAGTGCAAAGCATCAAAACTGCTTCAGTCGCACAACGACAGCGGAACGATAAGCATGTGCGTACTTCTTTGCGCTGTACGATCGTTTCCTGTGTGCGTGTATGCATGCACGGCCCGCGTATGAATGTATGCGGTGCTTGTGAAGTTTGGCAATAGGCAAATGCTTCGGCCAGCGCGCTGGCAGCCTGAAGTCAATTTTGTGTTTCGGCGTTGAGAGCCTAGAGACAGGTACAGTGGGCAAAAATGGTTATCTTGCGGCGAAAATGTTAAAACCTCCTCTGTTCTATAAGGATAATTTTATTTAGTAATTACATATTTATGTATTCCGAATTTTTTATTTTAATTCACAAATTTTGTCAATATTGGTAAAGTCATATACAAAAAATTTATAATTATCAAAACTTATTTTTGATATTATAATTTTGCTCTACAAAATATAATATAAATATGAATATTCAATCCATATTCTCAAAAATTAAACATAAATACACATGTTTTCAGATGCTAAAATAATTGCCGCCAAATAACCATTTTGGCTCACTGTAATTCGGTCTCTTAGCTCTCGATGACAAAGACAAAAACAAACACACAGTTGATTTCACGCTGGCCAGGCCCGTAGCTAAAAGTGCGCAGGGTGTGCGGTACAGAAGGGCTCTCAACAGTCAGGGGCTCACTGTTACCAAACATAAAAATGTTATTAATGGGGATATATTTGTACAATTTAATTCCTTTGGTAATCACAAATATATTTATTAATTAAGGTAATTTAAGTAGAAGTCCCTGATAAGTATTGCACAGGGGCCCGTAAAACCCTCACTACGGCCCTGTGCCTCGGTCTCTAGGCTCTCGACGCCGAAACACAAAATTGACTTCAGGCTGCCAGCACGCTGGCCGAAGCATTTGCCTATTGCCAAACTTCACAAGCACCGCATACATTCATACGCGGGCCGTGCATGCATACACGCACATGGTAACGATCGTACAGCGCAAAGAAGTACGCACATGCTTATCGTTCCGCTGTCGTTGTGCGACTGAAGCAGTTTTGATGCTTTGCACTGTTTGTACTGAGAGCCGAACAGCGAGCTGACCCGGTCGAGCGTTCAGCCGAAGTCTCTTCTGTTCTTCTTCTTCTGTGGGGCAGCCGTTTTGAAAAATGACTCTCAAACTGCTTCAGGGCTGTTTGACGTCTCGTGTTCATTGCTTAGTGTTGAACAACAACACTTCAGGGCCGTGCAGCATACACGCAACATGGTAACATCGTACAGCGCAAAAGTACGCCATGCTTATCGTTCCGCTGTCGTTGTGCGACTGAAGCAGTTTTGATGCTATTCACTGTTTGTACTGAGAGCCGAACAGGAGCTGACCGGTCGAGCGTTCAGCCGCCGTTCTTCTTCTTCTGTGGGGCAGCCGTTTTGAAAATGACTCTCAAACTGCTTCAGGGCTGTTTGACGTCTCTATGTGTTCATTGCTTAGTGATTGAACTATATAACGAACTAAAAGACTCGAAGACCAAAAGATTGAACTATATAACGAACTAAGACTCGAACGAACGAACTAAAGATTTAACTATAGTTCATCAAAAAATGAACTAATGAACTAAGTCCCTGAAACGAACCCAAATCAACAACTCTTCTGTCAAGCAAAGAGTTTTCGCTATCGATAGCATATTTGATAATTGCACTGCGATGAATTTAAAGCTTAGGATAGTCCGCACCACATCAGTAGTTGGCAATAGGAAATGCAGTTTAAAATCATGTGTGCTCTTTGATTTGTTGTTTACCATTTCTTAAGGGTGTTTGTATGTAAAAGGTGCACCACTTCAGGTATGTTTTTTGATCGAGTTTTTAAACTCGTTTTTCGAGCTGAACTGCAGGTGAATAAAGCGGAAATAATGTGAAAATGCAAGTATTTTAATTGGCCAATGCTAGTGTGTTGTTATTTTTATGCTTCACCCGTGTTTTTTTATTTAGCTGTACATGTTTTTACAATTGTTGGTTGTATCTTAATTGTACTTTTCCCAGAAATAATGCTCATATCGAGGTGTATTTTACATACACTATACGTCATGGACAATGTCATTGACAGATTTCTCATGATAACAATACAGAAAGCGTTAATTTCAAATAAAAACAAAAAACTGAAGAAAACTCGCTACTAATTACCTAAGTACATGATGTTGGCGTAGATATGTTGGTATGTGTTTTATATACGGTAAAGATATGCATACATATGCTGCGTTTGATGAATGAGAGCAGCACATGCGTCGCGCTTGGTCGACTGTTAGACTTGTTTATCAACCGAAAAGTCGTGTGTGACAGTTTGCCTGAATCCAGTCAAACCCGTGAGAGGCATACGAGGCTGCTGTTACGTTTAGTGCGAAGCTTTGCCAATGGATTTCTCATCTTGATTTGGTTTCGATTTATCCTTGTTCCTATTCTTGCATTGCTCAGCAAACATTTTGGCTTCAAAGTCGGCCAACATTCCCATGCATTCTCCGCCTAGATTCTCAATGGGCTCCCAGGTATTCTCCGTTTCGGGAAAGTTCCGCCATTTCAATAGCAGCTGAGGCCGCCCGCCCACATAGCGCTTTTTCAACATCTTCTCCACCAAGTGAGTCTCTTTTGCAAGTGTTGGTTGCGGAGGCTCTGCGTTGTTGTTGTTGTTCTTGGCGGCGTTCTTGTTATTGTTAGTGGATTTAGTTTTTTTTGACTTTTGACCGCCTGCAGCTGCATAACTGGCCTTTCTTTTGCCGAAATTAATCGAAGCTCCGTTACGGGTATTAAATTCAGACATTTTAAAAAGTCAACTAAATGTACTGCGTCCAGCAACAATGTATGACAGAAACGATTTGCCTTTTATTTTACAACTTACACAGCAACTAGAAAATCAACGAATACAATCACTTAAAAAAACAATCACTTACAAACTAGAGCAACATTTTTTACCTTGAAATAAGTTTGAAAACTCAAAACTTGAGCAGAAGTCAATTTCAATTGAAAGCAAATAAGGAATAAACGTATTGCAATTCTGCGTCAATAGAGAAGGGAGAAAGTCAAGAAAGGGTTGCCGGACCTGTCAAGTAGAGTTGTGCCGTTTAGTTCAGAGTTAGTTCGCTTGAACTCCTCAAATTGAACTAACGAACTAAATCCCTGATTTTAGTTCATTAGTCTTTTGGTCTTTAGTTCATTGATCTTTTGGTCTTTAGTTCGTTGGTCTTTTGGTCTTTAGTTCATTAGTCTTTTGGTCTTTAGTTCATTAGTCTTTTGGTCTTTAGTTCATTGGTCTTTAGTTCGTTGGTCTTTTGTTCTTTTGGTCTTCGAGTATTTTGTTCGTTCCTTTAGTTCGTTCGTTAGACCGATAGATAGTAACAGACCAAGGAGCTTGTTGCAACCAAACAAGGTCGATAAGCTCACATTCCTGCATAATAATATTGAATAGTTACATTATTTAATTTATATTCTTAGCCAACATATTAATATCAACCAAAAACATGAAGTTCCTTTTTAACTTGAAGCCAATATTCTAGTAATAATATATTCTATTTTTTTGTTAGTTTTTGAATTTTGATTTTTATTTTTAATTTAAATTTAAACATAATTAAGCCTAATATATTTTTAATACCACATGCAACTATTTTTTATTTAAAACATTTACTTTTTACGATCGACAGTTGCAAACATGCGCGGAGAATGGCAAAATTGTACGATGTCAATGAAAGAACAAGATTTTGACGAACGAACTAAAGACCAAAAGACTCGAACGAACGAACTAAAGATTGAACCACTAAGCAATGAACACATAGAGACGTCAAACAGCCCTGAAGCAGTTTGAGAGTCATTTTTCAAAACGGCTGCCCCACAGAAGAAGAAGAACAGAAGCAGACTTCGGCTGAACGCTCGACCGGGTCAGCTCACTGTTCGGCTCTCAGTACAAACAGTGCAAAGCATCAAAACTGCTTCAGTCGCACAACGACAGCGGAACGATAAGCATGTGCGTACTTCTTTGCGCTGTACGATCGTTTCCATGTGTGCGTGTATGCATGCACGGCCCGCGTATGAATGTATGCGGTGCTTGTGAAGTTTGGCAATAGGCAAATGCTTCGGCCAGCGCGCTGGCAGCCTGAAGTCAATTTTGTGTTTCGGCGTTGAGAGCCTAGAGACAGGTACAGTGGGCAAAAATGGTTATCTTGCGGCGAAAATGTTAAAACCTCCTCTGTTCTATAAGGATAATTTTATTTAGTAATTACATATTTATGTATTCCGAATTTTTTATTTTAATTCACAAATTTTGTCAATATTGGTAAAGTCATATACAAAAAATTTATAATTATCAAAACTTATTTTTGATATTATAATTTTGCTCTACAAAATATAATATAAATATGAATATTCAATCCATATTCTCAAAAATTAAACATAAATACACATGTTTTCAGATGCTAAAATAATTGCCGCCAAATAACCATTTTGGCTCACTGTAATTCGGTCTCTTAGCTCTCGATGACAAAGACAAAAACAAACACACAGTTGATTTCACGCTGGCCAGGCCCGTAGCTAAAAGTGCGCAGGGTGTGCGGTACAGAAGGGCTCTCAACAGTCAGGGGCTCACTGTTACCAAACATAAAAATGTTATTAATGGGGATATATTTGTACAATTTAATTCCTTTGGTAATCACAAATATATTTATTAATTAAGGTAATTTAAGTAGAAGTCCCTGATAAGTATTGCACAGGGGCCCGTAAAACCCTCACTACGGCCCTGTGCCTCGGTCTCTAGGCCTCGACGCCGAAACACAAAATTGACTTCAGGCTGCCAGCACGCTGGCCGAAGCATTTGCCTATTGCCAAACTTCACAAGCACCGCATACATTCATACGCGGGCCGTGCATGCATACACGCACACATGGTAACGATCGTACAGCGCAAAGAAGTACGCACATGCTTATCGTTCCGCTGTCGTTGTGCGACTGAAGCAGTTTTGATGCTATTCACTGTTTGTACTGAGAGCCGAACAGCGAGCTGACCCGGTCGAGCGTTCAGCCGAAGTCTGCTTCTGTTCTTCTTCTTCTGTGGGGCAGCCGTTTTGAAAAATGACTCTCAAACTGCTTCAGGGCTGTTTGACGTCTCTATGTGTTCATTGCTTAGTGATTGAACTATATAACGAACTAAAAGACTCGAAGACCAAAAGATTGAACTATATAACGAACTAAGACTCGAACGAACGAACTAAAGATTTAACTATAGTTCATCAAAAAATGAACTAATGAACTAAGTCCCTGAAACGAACTCCAAATCAACAACTCTTCTGTCAAGCAAAGAGTTTTCGCTATCGATAGCATATTTGATAATTCCACTGCGATGAATTTAAAGCTTAGGATAGTCCGCACCACATCAGTAGTTGGCAATAGGAAATGCAGTTTAAAAATCATGTGTGCTCTTTTGATTTGTTGTTTACCATTTCTTAAGGGTGTTTGTATGTAAAAGGTGCACCACTTCAGGTATGTTTTTTGATCGAGTTTTTAAACTCGTTTTTCGAGCTGAACTGCAGGTGAATAAAGCGGAAATAATGTGAAAATGCAAGTATTTTAATTGGCCAATGCTAGTGTGTTGTTATTTTTATGCTTCACCCGTGTTTTTTTATTTAGCTGTACATGTTTTTACAATTGTTGGTTGTATCTTAATTGTACTTTTCCCAGAAATAATGCTCATATCGAGGTGTATTTTACATACACTATACGTCATGGACAATGTCATTGACAGATTTCTCATGATAACAATACAGAAAGCGTTAATTTCAAATAAAAACAAAAAACTGAAGAAAACTCGCTACTAATTACCTAAGTACATGATGTTGGCGTAGATATGTTGGTATGTGTTTTATATACGGTAAAGATATGCATACATATGCTGCGTTTGATGAATGAGAGCAGCACATGCGTCGCGCTTGGTCGACTGTTAGACTTGTTTATCAACCGAAAAGTCGTGTGTGACAGTTTGCCTGAATCCAGTCAAACCCGTGAGAGGCATACGAGGCTGCTGTTACGTTTAGTGCGAAGCTTTGCCAATGGATTTCTCATCTTGATTTGGTTTCGATTTATCCTTGTTCCTATTCTTGCATTGCTCAGCAAACATTTTGGCTTCAAAGTCGGCCAACATTCCCATGCATTCTCCGCCTAGATTCTCAATGGGCTCCCAGGTATTCTCCGTTTCGGGAAAGTTCCGCCATTTCAATAGCAGCTGAGGCCGCCCGCCCACATAGCGCTTTTTCAATATCTTCTCCACCAAGTGAGTCTCTTTTGCAAGTGTTGGTTGCGGAGGCTCTGCGTTGTTGTTGTTGTTCTTGGCGGCGTTCTTGTTATTGTTAGTGGATTTAGTTTTTTTTTTTGACTTTTGACCGCCTGCAGCTGCATAACTGGCCTTTCTTTTGCCGAAATTAATCGAAGCTCCGTTACGGGTATTAAATTCAGACATTTTAAAAAGTCAACTAAATGTACTGCGTCCAGCAACAATGTATGACAGAAACGATTTGCCTTTTTATTTTACAACTTACACAGCAACTAGAAAATCAACGAATACAATCACTTAAAAAACAATCACTTACAAACTAGAGCAACATTTTTTACCTTGAAATAAGTTTGAAAACTCAAAACTTGAGCAGAAGTCAATTTCAATTGAAAGCAAATAAGGAATAAACGTATTGCAATTCTGCGTCAATAGAGAAGGGAGAAAGTCAAGAAAGGGTTGCCGGACCTGTCAAGTAGAGTTGTGCCGTTTAGTTCAGAGTTAGTTCGCTTGAACTCCTCAAATTGAACTAACGAACTAAATCCCTGATTTTAGTTCATTAGTCTTTTGGTCTTTAGTTCATTGATCTTTTGGTCTTTAGTTCGTTGGTCTTTTGGTCTTTAGTTCATTAGTCTTTTGGTCTTTAGTTCATTAGTCTTTTGGTCTTTAGTTCATTGGTCTTTAGTTCGTTGGTCTTTTGTTCTTTTGGTCTTCGAGTATTTTGTTCGTTCGTTAGACCGATAGATAGTAACAGACCAAGGAGCTTGTTGCAACCAAACAAGGTCGATAAGCTCACATTCCTGCATAATAATATTGAATAGTTACATTATTTAATTTATATTCTTAGCCAACATATTAATATCAACCAAAAACATGAAGTTCCTTTTTAACTTGAAGCCAATATTCTAGTAATAATATATTCTATTTTTTTTGTTAGTTTTTGAATTTTGATTTTTATTTTTAATTTAAATTTAAACATAATTAAGCCTAATATATTTTTAATACCACATGCAACTATTTTTTATTTAAAACATTTACTTTTTACGATCGACAGTTGCAAACATGCGCGGAGAATGGCAAAATTGTACGATGTCAATGAAAGAACAAGATTTTGACGAACGAACTAAAGACCAAAAGACTCGAACGAACGAACTAAAGATTGAACCACTAAGCAATGAACACATAGAGACGTCAAACAGCCCTGAAGCAGTTTGAGAGTCATTTTTCAAAACGGCTGCCCCACAGAAGAAGAAGAACAGAAGCAGACTTCGGCTGAACGCTCGACCGGGTCAGCTCACTGTTCGGCTCTCAGTACAAACAGTGCAAAGCATCAAAACTGCTTCAGTCGCACAACGACAGCGGAACGATAAGCATGTGCGTACTTCTTTGCGCTGTACGATCGTTTCCATGTGTGCGTGTATGCATGCACGGCCCGCGTATGAATGTATGCGGTGCTTGTGAAGTTTGGCAATAGGCAAATGCTTCGGCCAGCGCGCTGGCAGCCTGAAGTCAATTTTGTGTTTCGGCGTTGAGAGCCTAGAGACAGGTACAGTGGGCAAAAATGGTTATCTTGCGGCGAAAATGTTAAAACCTCCTCTGTTCTATAAGGATAATTTTATTTAGTAATTACATATTTATGTATTCCGAATTTTTTATTTTAATTCACAAATTTTGTCAATATTGGTAAAGTCATATACAAAAAATTTATAATTATCAAAACTTATTTTTGATATTATAATTTTGCTCTACAAAATATAATATAAATATGAATATTCAATCCATATTCTCAAAAATTAAACATAAATACACATGTTTTCAGATGCTAAAATAATTGCCGCCAAATAACCATTTTGGCTCACTGTAATTCGGTCTCTTAGCTCTCGATGACAAAGACAAAAACAAACACACAGTTGATTTCACGCTGGCCAGGCCCGTAGCTAAAAGTGCGCAGGGTGTGCGGTACAGAAGGGCTCTCAACAGTCAGGGGCTCACTGTTACCAAACATAAAAATGTTATTAATGGGGATATATTTGTACAATTTAATTCCTTTGGTAATCACAAATATATTTATTAATTAAGGTAATTTAAGTAGAAGTCCCTGATAAGTATTGCACAGGGGCCCGTAAAACCCTCACTACGGCCCTGTGCCCGGTCTCTAGGCTCTCGACGCCGAAACACAAAATTGACTTCAGGCTGCCAGCACGCTGGCCGAAGCATTTGCCTATTGCCAAACTTCACAAGCACCGCATACATTCATACGCGGGCCGTGCATGCATACACGCACACATGGTAACGATCGTACAGCGCAAAGAAGTACGCACATGCTTATCGTTCCGCTGTCGTTGTGCGACTGAAGCAGTTTTGATGCTATTCACTGTTTGTACTGAGAGCCGAACAGCGAGCTGACCCGGTCGAGCGTTCAGCCGAAGTCTGCTTCTGTTCTTCTTCTTCTGTGGGGCAGCCGTTTTGAAAATGACTCTCAAACTGCTTCAGGGCTGTTTGACGTCTCTATGTGTTCATTGCTTAGTGATTGAACTATATAACGAACTAAAAGACTCGAAGACCAAAAGATTGAACTATATAACGAACTAAGACTCGAACGAACGAACTAAAGATTTAACTATAGTTCATCAAAAAATGAACTAATGAACTAAGTCCCTGAAACGAACCCAAATCAACAACTCTTCTGTCAAGCAAAGAGTTTTCGCTATCGATAGCATATTTGATAATTGCACTGCGATGAATTTAAAGCTTAGGATAGTCCGCACCACATCAGTAGTTGGCAATAGGAAATGCAGTTTAAAATCATGTGTGCTCTTTGATTTGTTGTTTACCATTTCTTAAGGGTGTTTGTATGTAAAAGGTGCACCACTTCAGGTATGTTTTTTGATCGAGTTTTTAAACTCGTTTTTCGAGCTGAACTGCAGGTGAATAAAGCGGAAATAATGTGAAAATGCAAGTATTTTAATTGGCCAATGCTAGTGTGTTGTTATTTTTATGCTTCACCCGTGTTTTTTTATTTAGCTGTACATGTTTTTACAATTGTTGGTTGTATCTTAATTGTACTTTTCCCAGAAATAATGCTCATATCGAGGTGTATTTTACATACACTATACGTCATGGACAATGTCATTGACAGATTTCTCATGATAACAATACAGAAAGCGTTAATTTCAAATAAAAACAAAAACTGAAGAAAACTCGCTACTAATTACCTAAGTACATGATGTTGGCGTAGATATGTTGGTATGTGTTTTATATACGGTAAAGATATGCATACATATGCTGCGTTTGATGAATGAGAGCAGCACATGCGTCGCGCTTGGTCGACTGTTAGACTTGTTTATCAACCGAAAAGTCGTGTGTGACAGTTTGCCTGAATCCAGTCAAACCCGTGAGAGGCATACGAGGCTGCTGTTACGTTTAGTGCGAAGCTTTGCCAATGGATTTCTCATCTTGATTTGGTTTCGATTTATCCTTGTTCCTATTCTTGCATTGCTCAGCAAACATTTTGGCTTCAAAGTCGGCCAACATTCCCATGCATTCTCCGCCTAGATTCTCAATGGGCTCCCAGGTATTCTCCGTTTCGGGAAAGTTCCGCCATTTCAATAGCAGCTGAGGCCGCCCGCCCACATAGCGCTTTTTCAATATCTTCTCCACCAAGTGAGTCTCTTTTGCAAGTGTTGGTTGCGGAGGCTCTGCGTTGTTGTTGTTGTTCTTGGCGGCGTTCTTGTTATTGTTAGTGGATTTAGTTTTTTTTGACTTTTGACCGCCTGCAGCTGCATAACTGGCCTTTCTTTTGCCGAAATTAATCGAAGCTCCGTTACGGGTATTAAATTCAGACATTTTAAAAAGTCAACTAAATGTACTGCGTCCAGCAACAATGTATGACAGAAACGATTTGCCTTTTATTTTACAACTTACACAGCAACTAGAAAATCAACGAATACAATCACTTAAAAAAACAATCACTTACAAACTAGAGCAACATTTTTTTACCTTGAAATAAGTTTGAAAACTCAAAACTTGAGCAGAAGTCAATTTCAATTGAAAGCAAATAAGGAATAAACGTATTGCAATTCTGCGTCAATAGAGAAGGGAGAAAGTCAAGAAAGGGTTGCCGGACCTGTCAAGTAGAGTTGTGCCGTTTAGTTCAGAGTTAGTTCGCTTGAACTCCTCAAATTGAACTAACGAACTAAATCCCTGATTTTAGTTCATTAGTCTTTTGGTCTTTAGTTCATTGATCTTTTGGTCTTTAGTTCGTTGGTCTTTTTGGTCTTTAGTTCATTAGTCTTTTGGTCTTTAGTTCATTAGTCTTTTTGGTCTTTAGTTCATTGGTCTTTAGTTCGTTGGTCTTTTGTTCTTTTGGTCTTCGAGTATTTTGTTCGTTCGTTAGACCGATAGATAGTAACAGACCAAGGAGCTTGTTGCAACCAAACAAGGTCGATAAGCTCACATTCCTGCATAATAATATTGAATAGTTACATTATTTAATTTATATTCTTAGCCAACATATTAATATCAACCAAAAACATGAAGTTCCTTTTTAACTTGAAGCCAATATTCTAGTAATAATATATTCTATTTTTTTGTTAGTTTTTGAATTTTGATTTTTATTTTTAATTTAAATTTAAACATAATTAAGCCTAATATATTTTTAATACCACATGCAACTATTTTTTATTTAAAACATTTACTTTTTACGATCGACAGTTGCAAACATGCGCGGAGAATGGCAAAATTGTACGATGTCAATGAAAGAACAAGATTTTGACGAACGAACTAAAGACCAAAAGACTCGAACGAACGAACTAAAGATTGAACCACTAAGCAATGAACACATAGAGACGTCAAACAGCCCTGAAGCAGTTTGAGAGTCATTTTTCAAAACGGCTGCCCCACAGAAGAAGAAGAACAGAAGCAGACTTCGGCTGAACGCTCGACCGGGTCAGCTCGCTGTTCGGCTCTCAGTACAAACAGTGCAAAGCATCAAAACTGCTTCAGTCGCACAACGACAGCGGAACGATAAGCATGTGCATACTTCTGCGCTGTACGATCGTTTCCATGTGTGCTGTGTATGAATTTGTGTATGCGGTGCTTGTGAGAAGTTTGGCAATAGGCAAATGCCTTCGGCCAGCGCGCTGGCAGCCCTGAAGTCAATTTTGTGTTTCGGCGTTGAGACAAGATATGCATACATATGCTGCGTTTGATGAAGATAGAGAGCAGCACATGCGTCGCGCTTGGTCGACTGTTAGACTTGTTTATCAACCGAAAAGTCGTGTGTGACAGTTTTGCCTGAACCAGTCAAACCCGTGAGAGGCATACGAGGCTGCTGTTACGTTAGTGCGAAGCTTTGCCAATGGATTTCTCATCTTGATTTGGTTTCACCGATTTATCCTTGTTCCTATTCTTGCATTGCTCAGCAAACATTTTGGCTCTTTCAAAGTCGGCCAACATTCCCATGCATTCTCCGCCTAGATTCTCCAATGGGCTCCCAGGGTATTCTCCGTTTCAGGGGAAAAGTTCCGCCATTTACCCCCAACGCTGGGCCGCCCGCCCACATAGCGCTTTTTCAATATCTTCTCCACCAAAGTGAGTCTCTTTTGCAAGTGTTGGTTTGCGGAAACCTGCGTTGTCTGTTTGTTCTTGGCTTTACGGCGTTCTTGTTATTGTTATTAGTTTAGTTTTTGACTTTTGACCGCTTTGCGAGCTGCATGACCTGGCCTTTCTTTTTGCCGAAATTAATCAGAAGCTCCGTTACAGGTATTAAATTTCAGACATTTAAAAAGGTAACTAAATGTACTGCGTCCAGCAACAATGTATGACAGAAACGATTTGCCTTTTATTTTACAACTCTTACCACAGCAACTAGAAAATCAACGAAAATACAATCACTTAAAAGCCAATCACTCTTTACAAACTGGAGCAACATTTTTACCTTGGAAAATAAGTTTGAAAACTCAGCGAAACTTGAGCAGAAGTCAATTTCAATTGAAAGCAAATAAAAAGGGAATAAACGTATTGCCATTCTGCGTCAATAGAGAGGAGAAGGGGAGAAAGAATCAAGAGAAGGGTTTGCCGGACCTGTCCAAATGAGAGTATGTGCCATTTCGGGTCTTTCCCCGGAGTTGATTCCCGCTTGAACTCCCCCCTCAAATTTTTGAACTAACAGAACTAAATCCCTGATTTTAGTTCCATTAGTCTTTTGGTCTTTTTTTAGTTCATTGATCTTTTGAGTCTTTAGTTCGTTGGTCTTTTGGTCTTTAGTTCATTAGCTCTCTTTTGGTCTTTAGTTCATTAGTCTTTTGGTCTTTAGTTCATTGGTCTTTAGTTCGTTGGTCTTTTGTTCTTTTGGTCTTCGGAGTATTTTGTTCGGTTCGTTAGACCGATAGATAGTAACAGACCAAGGAGCTTGTTGCAACCAAACAAGGTCGATAAGCTCACATTCCTGCATAATAATATTGTAATAGTTACATTATTTAATTTATATTCTTAGCTAACATATTAATATCAACCAAAAACATGAAGTTCCTTTTTAACTTGAAGCCAATATTCTAGTAATAATATATTCTATTTTTTTGTTAGTTTTTGAATTTTGATTTTTATTTTTAATTTAAATTTAAACATAATTAAGCCTAATATATTTTTAATACCACATGCAACTATTTTTATTTAAAACATTTACTTTTTACGATCGACAGTTGCAAACATGCGCGGAGAATGGCAAAATTGTACGATGTCAATGAAAGAACAAGATTTTGACGAACGAACTAAAGACCAAAAGACTCGAACGAACGAACTAAAGATTGAACCACTAAGCAATGAACACATAGAGACGTCAAACAGCCCTGAAGCAGTTTGAGAGTCATTTTTCAAAACAGCTGCCCCACAGAAGAAGAAGAACAGAAGCAGACTTCGGCTGAACGCTCGACCGGGTCAGCTCACTGTTCGGCTCTCAGTACAAACAGTGCAAAGCATCAAAACTGCTTCAGTCGCACAACGACAGCGGAACGATAAGCATGTGCGTACTTCTTTGCGCTGTACGATCGTTTCCATGTGTGCGTGTATGCATGCACGGCCCGCGTATGAATGTATGCGGTGCTTGTGAAAGTTTGGCAATAGGCAAATGCTTCGGCCAGCGCGCTGGCAGCCTGAAGTCAATTTTGTGTTTCGGCGTTGAGAGCCTAGAGACAGGTACAGTGGGCAAAAATGGTTATCTTGCGGCGAAAATGTTAAAACCTCCTCTGTTCTATAAGGATAATTTTATTTAGTAATTACATATTTATGTATTCCGAATTTTTTATTTTTAATTCACAAATTTTGTCAATATTGGTAAAGTCATATCAACAAAAATTTATAATTATCAAAACTTATTTTTGATATTATAATTTTGCTCTACAAAATATAATATAAATATGAATATTCAATCCATATTCTCAAAAATTAAACATAAATACACATGTTTTCAGATGCTAAAATAATTGCCGCCAAATAACCATTTTGGCTCACTGTAATTCGGTCTCTTAGCTCTCGATGACAAAGACAAAAACAAACACACAGTTGATTTCACGCTGGCCAGGCCCGTAGCTAAAAGTGCGCAGGGTGTGCGGTACAGAAGGGCTCTCAACAGTCAGGGGCTCACTGTTACCAAACATAAAAATGTTATTAATGGGGATATATTTGTACAATTTAATTCCTTTGGTAATCACAAATATATTTATTAATTAAGGTAATTTAAGTAGAAGTCCCTGATAAGTATTGCACAGGGGCCCGTAAAACCCTCACTACGGCCCTGTGCCTCGGTCTCTAGGCTCTCGACGCCGAAACACAAAATTGACTTCAGGCTGCCAGCACGCTGGCCGAAGCATTTGCCTATTGCCAAACTTCACAAGCACCGCATACATTCATACGCGGGCCGTGCATGCATACACGCACACATGGTAACGATCGTACAGCGCAAAGAAGTACGCACATGCTTATCGTTCCGCTGTCGTTGTGCGACTGAAGCAGTTTTGATGCTATTCACTGTTTGTACTGAGAGCCGAACAGCGAGCTGACCCGGTCGAGCGTTCAGCCGAAGTCTGCTTCTGTTCTTCTTCTTCTGTGGGGCAGCCGTTTTTGAAAAATGACTCTCAAACTGCTTCAGGGCTGTTTGACGTCTCTATGTGTTCATTGCTTAGTGATTGAACTATATAACGAACTAAAAGACTCGAAGACCAAAAGATTGAACTATATAACGAACTAAGACTCGAACGAACGAACTAAAGATTTAACTATAGTTCATCAAAAAATGAACTAATGAACTAAGTCCCTGAAACGAACCCAAATCAACAACTCTTCTGTCAAGCAAAGAGTTTTCGCTATCGATAGCATATTTGATAATTGCACTGCGATGAATTTAAAAGCTTAGGATAGTCCGCACCACATCAGTAGTTGGCAATAGGAAATGCAGTTTAAAATCATGTGTGCTCTTTGATTTGTTGTTTACCATTTCTTAAGGGTGTTTGTATGTAAAAGGTGCACCACTTCAGGTATGTTTTTGATCAGTTTTTAAACTCGTTTTTCGAGCTGAACTGCAGGTGAATAAAGCGGAAATAATGTGAAAATGCAAGTATTTTAATTGGCCAATGCTAGTGTGTTGTTATTTTTATGCTTCACCCGTGTTTTTTTTATTTAGCTGTACATGTTTTTACAATTGTTGGTTGTATCTTAATTGTACTTTTCCCAGAAATAATGCTCATATCGAGGTGTATTTTACATACACTATACGTCATGGACAATGTCATTGACAGATTTCTCATGATAACAATACAGAAAGCGTTAATTTCAAATAAAAACAAAAAACTGAAGAAAACTCGCTACTAATTACCTAAGTACATGATGTTGGCGTAGATATGTTGGTATGTGTTTTATATACGGTAAAGATATGCATACATATGCTGCGTTTGATGAATGAGAGCAGCACATGCGTCGCGCTTGGTCGACTGTTAGACTTGTTTATCAACCGAAAAGTCGTGTGTGACAGTTTGCCTGAATCCAGTCAAACCCGTGAGAGGCATACGAGGCTGCTGTTACGTTTAGTGCGAAGCTTTGCCAATGGATTTCTCATCTTGATTTGGTTTCGATTTATCCTTGTTCCTATTCTTGCATTGCTCAGCAAACATTTTGGCTTCAAAGTCGGCCAACATTCCCATGCATTCTCCGCCTAGATTCTCAATGGGCTCCCAGGTATTCTCCGTTTCGGGAAAGTTCCGCCATTTCAATAGCAGCTGAGGCCGCCCGCCCACATAGCGCTTTTTCAATATCTTCTCCACCAAGTGAGTCTCTTTTGCAAGTGTTGGTTGCGGAGGCTCTGCGTTGTTGTTGTTGTTCTTGGCGGCGTTCTTGTTATTGTTAGTGGATTTAGTTTTTTTTGACTTTTGACCGCCTGCAGCTGCATAGCTGGCCTTTCTTTTGCCGAAATTAATCGAAGCTCCGTTACGGGTATTAAATTCAGACATTTTAAAAAAGTCAACTAAATGTACTGCGTCCAGCAACAATGTATGACAGAAACGATTTGCCTTTTATTTTACAACTTACACAGCAACTAGAAAATCAACGAATACAATCACTTAAAAAAACAATCACTTACAAACTAGAGCAACATTTTTTACCTTGAAATAAGTTTGAAAACTCAAAACTTGAGCAGAAGTCAATTTCAATTGAAAGCAAATAAGGAATAAACGTATTGCAATTCTGCGTCAATAGAGAAGGGAGAAAGTCAAGAAAGGGGTTGCCGGACCTGTCAAGTAGAGTTGTGCCGTTTAGTTCAGAGTTAGTTCGCTTGAACTCCTCAAATTGAACTAACGAACTAAATCCCTGATTTTTAGTTCATTAGTCTTTTTGGTCTTTAGTTCATTGATCTTTTTGGTCTTTAGTTCGTTGGTCTTTTGGTCTTTAGTTCATTAGTCTTTTGGTCTTTAGTTCATTAGTCTTTTGGTCTTTAGTTCATTGGTCTTTAGTTCGTTGGTCTTTTGTTCTTTTGGTCTTCGAGTATTTTGTCGTTCCTTTAGTTCGTTCGTTAGACCGATAGATAGTAACAGACCAAGGAGCTTGTTGCAACCAAACAAGGTCGATAAGCTCACATTCCTGCATAATAATATTGAATAGTTACATTATTTAATTTATATTCTTAGCCAACATATTAATATCAACCAAAAACATGAAGTTCCTTTTTAACTTGAAGCCAATATTCTAGTAATAATATATTCTATTTTTTTGTTAGTTTTTGAATTTTGATTTTTATTTTTAATTTAAATTTAAACATAATTAAGCCTAATATATTTTTAATACCACATGCAACTATTTTTTTTATTTAAAACATTTACTTTTTACGATCGACAGTTGCAAACATGCGCGGAGAATGGCAAAATTGTACGATGTCAATGAAAGAACAAGATTTTGACGAACGAACTAAAGACCAAAAGACTCGAACGAACGAACTAAAGATTGAACCACTAAGCAATGAACACATAGAGACGTCAAACAGCCCTGAAGCAGTTTGAGAGTCATTTTCAAAACGGCTGCCCCACAGAAGAAGAAGAACAGAAGCAGACTTCGGCTGAACGCTCGACCGGGTCAGCTCGCTGTTCGGCTCTCAGTACAAACAGTGCAAAGCATCAAAACTGCTTCAGTCGCACAACGACAGCGGAACGATAAGCATGTGCGTACTTCTTTGCGCTGTACGATCGTTTCCATGTGTGCGTGTATGCATGCACGGCCCGCGTATGAATGTATGCGGTGCTTGTGAAGTTTGGCAATAGGCAAATGCTTCGGCCAGCGCGCTGGCAGCCTGAAGTCAATTTTGTGTTTCGGCGTTGAGAGCCTAGAGACAGGTACAGTGGGCAAAAATGGTTATCTTGCGGCGAAAATGTTAAAACCTCCCTCTGTTCTATAAGGATAATTTTATTTAGTAATTACATATTTATGTATTCCGAATTTTTTATTTTAATTCACAAATTTTGTCAATATTGGTAAAGTCATATACAAAAAATTTATAATTATCAAAACTTATTTTTGATATTATAATTTTGCTCTACAAAATATAATATAAATATGAATATTCAATCCATATTCTCAAAAATTAAACATAAATACACATGTTTTCAGATGCTAAAATAATTGCCGCCAAATAACCATTTTGGCTCACTGTAATTCGGTCTCTTAGCTCTCGATGACAAAGACAAAAACAAACACACAGTTGATTTCACGCTGGCCAGGCCCGTAGCTAAAAGTGCGCAGGGTGTGCGGTACAGAAGGGCTCTCCAACAGTCAGGGGCTCACTGTTACCAAACATAAAAATGTTATTAATGGGGATATATTTGTACAATTTAATTCCTTTGGTAATCACAAATATATTTATTAATTAAGGTAATTTAAGTAGAAGTCCCTGATAAGTATTGCACAGGGGCCCGTAAAACCCTCACTACGGCCCTGTGCCTCGGTCTCTAGGCTCTCGACGCCGAAACACAAAATTGACTTCAGGCTGCCAGCACGCTGGCCGAAGCATTTGCCTATTGCCAAACTTCACAAGCACCGCATACATTCATACGCGGGCCGTGCATGCATACACGCACACATGGTAACGATCGTACAGCGCAAAGAAGTACGCACATGCTTATCGTTCCGCTGTCGTTGTGCGACTGAAGCAGTTTTGATGCTATTCACTGTTTGTACTGAGAGCCGAACAGCGAGCTGACCCGGTCGAGCGTTCAGCCGAAGTCTGCTTCTGTTCTTCTTCTTCTGTGGGGCAGCCGTTTTGAAAAATGACTCTCAAACTGCTTCAGGGCTGTTTGACGTCTCTATGTGTTCATTGCTTAGTGATTGAACTATATAACGAACTAAAAGACTCGAAGACCAAAAGATTGAACTATATAACGAACTAAGACTCGAACGAACGAACTAAAGATTTAACTATAGTTCATCAAAAAATGAACTAATGAACTAAGTCCCTGAAACGAACCCAAATCAACAACTCTTCTGTCAAGCAAAGAGTTTTCGCTATCGATAGCATATTTGATAATTCCACTGCGATGAATTTAAAGCTTAGGATAGTCCGCACCACATCAGTAGTTGGCAATAGGAAATGCAGTTTAAAATCATGTGTGCTCTTTGATTTGTTGTTTACCATTTCTTAAGGGTGTTTGTATGTAAAAGGTGCACCACTTCAGGTATGTTTTTTGATCGAGTTTTTAAACTCGTTTTTCGAGCTGAACTGCAGGTGAATAAAGCGGAAATAATGTGAAAATGCAAGTATTTTAATTGGCCAATGCTAGTGTGTTGTTATTTTTATGCTTCACCCGTGTTTTTTTATTTAGCTGTACATGTTTTTACAATTGTTGGTTGTATCTTAATTGTACTTTTCCCAGAAATAATGCTCATATCGAGGTGTATTTTACATACACTATACGTCATGGACAATGTCATTGACAGATTTCTCATGATAACAATACAGAAAGCGTTAATTTCAAATAAAAACAAAAAACTGAAGAAAACTCGCTACTAATTACCTAAGTACATGATGTTGGCGTAGATATGTTGGTATGTGTTTTATATACGGTAAAGATATGCATACATATGCTGCGTTTGATGAATGAGAGCAGCACATGCGTCGCGCTTGGTCGACTGTTAGACTTGTTTATCAACCGAAAAGTCGTGTGTGACAGTTTGCCTGAATCCAGTCAAACCCGTGAGAGGCATACGAGGCTGCTGTTACGTTTAGTGCGAAGCTTTGCCAATGGATTTCTCATCTTGATTTGGTTTCGATTTATCCTTGTTCCTATTCTTGCATTGCTCAGCAAACATTTTGGCTTCAAAGTCGGCCAACATTCCCATGCATTCTCCGCCTAGATTCTCAATGGGCTCCCAGGTATTCTCCGTTTCAAGGAAAGTTCCGCCATTTCAATAGCAGCTGAGGCCGCCCGCCCACATAGCGCTTTTTCAATATCTTCTCCACCAAGTGAGTCTCTTTTGCAAGTGTTGGTTGCGGAGGCTCTGCGTTGTTGTTGTTGTTCTTGGCGGCGTTCTTGTTATTGTTAGTGGATTTAGTTTTTTTTGACTTTTGACCGCCTGCAGCTGCATAACTGGCCTTTCTTTTTGCCGAAATTAATCGAAGCTCCGTTACGGGTATTAAATTCAGACATTTTAAAAAGTCAACTAAATGTACTGCGTCCAGCAACAATGTATGACAGAAACGATTTGCCTTTTTATTTTACAACTTACACAGCAACTAGAAAATCAACGAATACAATCACTTAAAAAAACAATCACTTACAAACTAGAGCAACATTTTTTTTACCTTGAAATAAGTTTGAAAACTCAAAACTTGAGCAGAAGTCAATTTCAATTGAAAGCAAATAAGGAATAAACGTATTGCAATTCTGCGTCAATAGAGAAGGGAGAAAGTCAAGAAAGGGTTGCCGGACCTGTCAAGTAGAGTTGTGCCGTTTAGTTCAGAGTTAGTTCGCTTGAACTCCTCAAATTGAACTAACGAACTAAATCCCTGATTTTAGTTCATTAGTCTTTTGGTCTTTAGTTCATTGATCTTTTGGTCTTTAGTTCGTTGGTCTTTTGGTCTTTAGTTCATTAGTCTTTTGGTCTTTAGTTCATTAGTCTTTTGGTCTTTAGTTCATTGGTCTTTAGTTCGTTGGTCTTTTGTTCTTTTGGTCTTCGAGTATTTTGTTCGTTCCTTTAGTTCGTTCGTTAGACCGATAGATAGTAACAGACCAAGGAGCTTGTTGCAACCAAACAAGGTCGATAAGCTCACATTCCTGCATAATAATATTGAATAGTTACATTATTTAATTTATATTCTTAGCCAACATATTAATATCAACCAAAAACATGAAGTTCCTTTTTTAACTTGAAGCCAATATTCTAGTAATAATATATTCTATTTTTTTTGTTAGTTTTTGAATTTTGATTTTTATTTTTAATTTAAATTTAAACATAATTAAGCCTAATATATTTTTAATACCACATGCAACTATTTTTTTATTTAAAACATTTACTTTTTACGATCGACAGTTGCAAACATGCGCGGAGAATGGCAAAATTGTACGATGTCAATGAAAGAACAAGATTTTGACGAACGAACTAAAGACCAAAAGACTCGAACGAACGAACTAAAGATTGAACCACTAAGCAATGAACACATAGAGACGTCAAACAGCCCTGAAGCAGTTTGAGAGTCATTTTTCAAAACGGCTGCCCCACAGAAGAAGAAGAACAGAAGCAGACTTCGGCTGAACGCTCGACCGGGTCAGCTCGCTGTTCGGCTCTCAGTACAAACAGTGCAAAGCATCAAAACTGCTTCAGTCGCACAACGACAGCGGAACGATAAGCATGTGCGTACTTCTTTGCGCTGTACGATCGTTTCCATGTGTGCGTGTATGCATGCACGGCCCGCGTATGAATGTATGCGGTGCTTGTGGTTTGGCAATAGGCAAATGCTTCGGCCAGCGCGCTGGCAGCCTGAAGTCAATTTTGTGTTTCGGCGTTGAGAGCCTAGAGACAGGTACAGTGGGCAAAAATGGTTATCTTGCGGCGAAAATGTTAAAACCTCCTCTGTTCTATAAGGATAATTTTATTTAGTAATTACATATTTATGTATTCCGAATTTTTTATTTTAATTCACAAATTTTGTCAATATTGGTAAAGTCATATACAAAAAATTTATAATTATCAAAACTTATTTTTGATATTATAATTTTGCTCTACAAAATATAATATAAATATGAATATTCAATCCATATTCTCAAAAATTAAACATAAATACACATGTTTTCAGATGCTAAAATAATTGCCGCCAAATAACCATTTTGGCTCACTGTAATTCGGTCTCTTAGCTCTCGATGACAAAGACAAAAACAAACACACAGTTGATTTCACGCTGGCCAGGCCCGTAGCTAAAAGTGCGCAGGGTGTGCGGTACAGAAGGGCTCTCAACAGTCAGGGGCTCACTGTTACCAAACATAAAAATGTTATTAATGGGGATATATTTGTACAATTTAATTCCTTTGGTAATCACAAATATATTTATTAATTAAGGTAATTTAAGTAGAAGTCCCTGATAAGTATTGCACAGGGGCCCGTAAAACCCTCACTACGGCCCTGTGCCTCGGTCTCTAGGCTCTCGACGCCGAAACACAAAATTGACTTCAGGCTGCCAGCACGCTGGCCGAAGCATTTGCCTATTGCCAAACTTCACAAGCACCGCATACATTCATACGCGGGCCGTGCATGCATACACGCACACATGGTAACGATCGTACAGCGCAAAGAAGTACGCACATGCTTATCGTTCCGCTGTCGTTGTGCGACTGAAGCAGTTTTGATGCTATTCACTGTTTGTACTGAGAGCCGAACAGCGAGCTGACCCGGTCGAGCGTTCAGCCGAAGTCTGCTTCTGTTCTTCTTCTTCTGTGGGGCAGCCGTTTTTGAAAAATGACTCTCAAACTGCTTCAGGGCTGTTTGACGTCTCTATGTGTTCATTGCTTAGTGATTGAACTATATAACGAACTAAAAGACTCGAAGACCAAAAGATTGAACTATATAACGAACTAAGACTCGAACGAACGAACTAAAAGATTTAACTATAGTTCATCAAAAAATGAACTAATGAACTAAGTCCCTGAAACGAACCCAAATCAACAACTCTTCTGTCAAGCAAAGAGTTTTCGCTATCGATAGCATATTTGATAATTCCACTGCGATGAATTTAAAGCTTAGGATAGTCCGCACCACATCAGTAGTTGGCAATAGGAAATGCAGTTTAAAATCATGTGTGCTCTTTGATTTGTTGTTTACCATTTCTTAAGGGTGTTTGTATGTAAAAGGTGCACCACTTCAGGTATGTTTTTGATCGAGTTTTTAAACTCGTTTTTCGAGCTGAACTGCAGGTGAATAAAGCGGAAATAATGTGAAAATGCAAGTATTTTAATTGGCCAATGCTAGTGTGTTGTTATTTTTATGCTTCACCCGTGTTTTTTTATTTAGCTGTACATGTTTTTACAATTGTTGGTTGTATCTTAATTGTACTTTTCCCAGAAATAATGCTCATATCGAGGTGTATTTTACATACACTATACGTCATGGACAATGTCATTGACAGATTTCTCATGATAACAATACAGAAAGCGTTAATTTCAAATAAAAACAAAAAACTGAAGAAAACTCGCTACTAATTACCTAAGTACATGATGTTGGCGTAGATATGTTGGTATGTGTTTTATATACGGTAAAGATATGCATACATATGCTGCGTTTGATGAATGAGAGCAGCACATGCGTCGCGCTTGGTCGACTGTTAGACTTGTTTATCAACCGAAAAGTCGTGTGTGACAGTTTGCCTGAATCCAGTCAAACCCGTGAGAGGCATACGAGGCTGCTGTTACGTTTAGTGCGAAGCTTTGCCAATGGATTTCTCATCTTGATTTGGTTTCGATTTATCCTTGTTCCTATTCTTGCATTGCTCAGCAAACATTTTGGCTTCAAAGTCGGCCAACATTCCCATGCATTCTCCGCCTAGATTCTCAATGGGCTCCCAGGTATTCTCCGTTTCGGGAAAGTTCCGCCATTTCAATAGCAGCTGAGGCCGCCCGCCCACATAGCGCTTTTTCAATATCTTCTCCACCAAGTGAGTCTCTTTTGCAAGTGTTGGTTGCGGAGGCTCTGCGTTGTTGTTGTTGTTCTTGGCGGCGTTCTTGTTATTGTTAGTGGATTTTTTTTTTTTTTGACTTTTGACCGCCTGCAGCTGCATGACTGGCCTTTCTTTTGCCGAAATTAATCGAAGCTCCGTTACGGGTATTAAATTCAGACATTTTAAAAAGTCAACTAAATGTACTGCGTCCAGCAACAATGTATGACAGAAACGATTTGCCTTTTATTTTACAACTTACACAGCAACTAGAAAATCAACGAATACAATCACTTAAAAAAACAATCACTTACAAACTAGAGCAACATTTTTTACCTTGAAATAAGTTTGAAAACTCAAAACTTGAGCAGAAGTCAATTTCAATTGAAAGCAAATAAGGAATAAACGTATTGCAATTCTGCGTCAATAGAGAAGGGAGAAAGTCAAGAAAGGGTTGCCGGACCTGTCAAGTAGAGTTGTGCCGTTTAGTTCAGAGTTAGTTCGCTTGAACTCCTCAAATTGAACTAACGAACTAAATCCCTGATTTTTAGTTCATTAGTCTTTTGGTCTTTAGTTCATTGATCTTTTGGTCTTTAGTTCGTTGGTCTTTTGGTCTTTAGTTCATTAGTCTTTTGGTCTTTAGTTCATTAGTCTTTTGGTCTTTAGTTCATTGGTCTTTAGTTCGTTGGTCTTTTGTTCTTTTGGTCTTCAGTATTTTGTTCGTCCTTTTGTTCGTTCGTTAGACCGATAGATAGTAACAGACCAAGGAGCTTGTTGCAACCAAACAAGGTCGATAAGCTCACATTCCTGCATAATAATATTGAATAGTTACATTATTTAATTTATATTCTTAGCCAACATATTAATATCAACCAAAAACATGAAGTTCCTTTTTAACTTGAAGCCAATATTCTAGTAATAATATATTCTATTTTTTTGTTAGTTTTTGAATTTTGATTTTTATTTTTTAATTTAAATTTAAACATAATTAAGCCTAATATATTTTTAATACCACATGCAACTATTTTTTATTTAAAACATTTACTTTTTACGATCGACAGTTGCAAACATGCGCGGAGAATGGCAAAATTGTACGATGTCAATGAAAGAACAAGATTTTGACGAACGAACTAAAGACCAAAAGACTCGAACGAACGAACTAAAGATTGAACCACTAAGCAATGAACACATAGAGACGTCAAACAGCCCTGAAGCAGTTTGAGAGTCATTTTTCAAAACGGCTGCCCCACAGAAGAAGAAGAACAGAAGCAGACTTCGGCTGAACGCTCGACCGGGTCAGCTCGCTGTTCGGCTCTCAGTACAAACAGTGCAAAGCATCAAAACTGCTTCAGTCGCACAACGACAGCGGAACGATAAGCATGTGCGTACTTCTTTGCGCTGTACGATCGTTTCCATGTGTGCGTGTATGCATGCACGGCCCGCGTATGAATGTATGCGGTGCTTGTGAAGTTTGGCAATAGGCAAATGCTTCGGCCAGCGCGCTGGCAGCCTGAAGTCAATTTTGTGTTTCGGCGTTGAGAGCCTAGAGACAGGTACAGTGGGCAAAAATGGTTATCTTGCGGCGAAAATGTTAAAACCTCCTCTGTTCTATAAGGATAATTTTATTTAGTAATTACATATTTATGTATTCCGAATTTTTATTTTTAATTCACAAATTTTGTCAATATTGGTAAAGTCATATACAAAAAATTTATAATTATCAAAACTTATTTTTGATATTATAATTTTGCTCTACAAAATATAATATAAATATGAATATTCAATCCATATTCTCAAAAATTAAACATAAATACACATGTTTTCAGATGCTAAAATAATTGCCGCCAAATAACCATTTTGGCTCACTGTAATTCGGTCTCTTAGCTCTCGATGACAAAGACAAAAACAAACACACAGTTGATTTCACGCTGGCCAGGCCCGTAGCTAAAAGTGCGCAGGGTGTGCGGTACAGAAGGGCTCTCAACAGTCAGGGGCTCACTGTTACCAAACATAAAAATGTTATTAATGGGGATATATTTGTACAATTTAATTCCTTTGGTAATCACAAATATATTTATTAATTAAGGTAATTTAAGTAGAAGTCCCTGATAAGTATTGCACAGGGGCCCGTAAAACCCTCACTACGGCCCTGTGCCTCGGTCTAGGCTCTCGACGCCGAAACACAAAATTGACTTCAGGCTGCCAGCACGCTGGCCGAAGCATTTGCCTATTGCCAAACTTCACAAGCACCGCATACATTCATACGCGGGCCGTGCATGCATACACGCACACATGGTAACGATCGTACAGCGCAAAGAAGTACGCACATGCTTATCGTTCCGCTGTCGTTGTGCGACTGAAGCAGTTTTGATGCTATTCACTGTTTGTACTGAGAGCCGAACAGCGAGCTGACCCGGTCGAGCGTTCAGCCGAAGTCTGCTTCTGTTCTTCTTCTTCTGTGGGGCAGCCGTTTTGAAAAATGACTCTCAAACTGCTTCAGGGCTGTTTGACGTCTCTATGTGTTCATTGCTTAGTGATTGAACTATATAACGAACTAAAAGACTCGAAGACCAAAAGATTGAACTATATAACGAACTAAGACTCGAACGAACGAACTAAAGATTTAACTATAGTTCATCAAAAAATGAACTAATGAACTAAGTCCCTGAAACGAACCCAAATCAACAACTCTTCTGTCAAGCAAAGAGTTTTCGCTATCGATAGCATATTTGATAATTCCACTGCGATGAATTTAAAGCTTAGGATAGTCCGCACCACATCAGTAGTTGGCAATAGGAAATGCAGTTTAAAATCATGTGTGCTCTTTTGATTTGTTGTTTACCATTTCTTAAGGGTGTTTGTATGTAAAAGGTGCACCACTTCAGGTATGTTTTTTGATCGAGTTTTTAAACTCGTTTTTCGAGCTGAACTGCAGGTGAATAAAGCGGAAATAATGTGAAAATGCAAGTATTTTAATTGGCCAATGCTAGTGTGTTGTTATTTTTATGCTTCACCCGTGTTTTTTTTATTTAGCTGTACATGTTTTTTACAATTGTTGGTTGTATCTTAATTGTACTTTTCCCAGAAATAATGCTCATATCGAGGTGTATTTTACATACACTATACGTCATGGACAATGTCATTGACAGATTTCTCATGATAACAATACAGAAAGCGTTAATTTCAAATAAAAACAAAAAACTGAAGAAAACTCGCTACTAATTACCTAAGTACATGATGTTGGCGTAGATATGTTGGTATGTGTTTTATATACGGTAAAGATATGCATACATATGCTGCGTTTGATGAATGAGAGCAGCACATGCGTCGCGCTTGGTCGACTGTTAGACTTGTTTATCAACCGAAAAGTCGTGTGTGACAGTTTGCCTGAATCAGTCAAACCCGTGAGAGGCATACGAGGCTGCTGTTACGTTTAGTGCGAAGCTTTGCCAATGGATTTCTCATCTTGATTTGGTTTCGATTTATCCTTGTTCCTATTCTTGCATTGCTCAGCAAACATTTTGGCTTCAAAGTCGGCCAACATTCCCATGCATTCTCCGCCTAGATTCTCAATGGGCTCCCAGGTATTCTCCGTTTCGGGAAAGTTCCGCCATTTCAATAGCAGCTGAGGCCGCCCGCCCACATAGCGCTTTTTCAATATCTTCTCCACCAAGTGAGTCTCTTTTGCAAGTGTTGGTTGCGGAGGCTCTGCGTTGTTGTTGTTGTTCTTGGCGGCGTTCTTGTTATTGTTAGTGGATTTAGTTTTTTTTGACTTTTGACCGCCTGCAGCTGCATGACTGGCCTTTCTTTTGCCGAAATTAATCGAAGCTCCGTTACGGGTATTAAATTCAGACATTTTAAAAAGTCAACTAAATGTACTGCGTCCAGCAACAATGTATGACAGAAACGATTTGCCTTTTATTTTACAACTTACACAGCAACTAGAAAATCAACGAATACAATCACTTAAAAAAACAATCACTTACAAACTAGAGCAACATTTTTTACCTTGAAATAAGTTTGAAAACTCAAAACTTGAGCAGAAGTCAATTTCAATTGAAAGCAAATAAGGAATAAACGTATTGCAATTCTGCGTCAATAGAGAAGGGAGAAAGTCAAGAAAGGGTTGCCGGACCTGTCAAGTAGAGTTGTGCCGTTTAGTTCAGAGTTAGTTCGCTTGAACTCCTCAAATTGAACTAACGAACTAAATCCCTGATTTTTAGTTCATTAGTCTTTTGGTCTTTAGTTCATTGATCTTTTGGTCTTTAGTTCGTTGGTCTTTTGGTCTTTAGTTCATTAGTCTTTTGGTCTTTAGTTCATTAGTCTTTTGGTCTTTAGTTCATTGGTCTTTAGTTCGTTGGTCTTTTGTTCTTTTGGTCTTCGAGTATTTTGTTCGTTCCTTTAGTTCGTTCGTTAGACCGATAGATAGTAACAGACCAAGGAGCTTGTTGCAACCAAACAAGGTCGATAAGCTCACATTCCTGCATAATAATATTGAATAGTTACATTATTTAATTTATATTCTTAGCCAACATATTAATATCAACCAAAAACATGAAGTTCCTTTTTTAACTTGAAGCCAATATTCTAGTAATAATATATTCTATTTTTTTGTTAGTTTTTGAATTTTGATTTTTATTTTTAATTTAAATTTAAACATAATTAAGCCTAATATATTTTTAATACCACATGCAACTATTTTTTATTTAAAACATTTACTTTTTACGATCGACAGTTGCAAACATGCGCGGAGAATGGCAAAATTGTACGATGTCAATGAAAGAACAAGATTTTGACGAACGAACTAAAGACCAAAAGACTCGAACGAACGAACTAAAGATTGAACCACTAAGCAATGAACACATAGAGACGTCAAACAGCCCTGAAGCAGTTTGAGAGTCATTTTTCAAAACGGCTGCCCCACAGAAGAAGAAGAACAGAAGCAGACTTCGGCTGAACGCTCGACCGGGTCAGCTCGCTGTTCGGCTCTCAGTACAAACAGTGCAAAGCATCAAAACTGCTTCAGTCGCACAACGACAGCGGAACGATAAGCATGTGCGTACTTCTTTGCGCTGTACGATCGTTTCCATGTGTGCGTGTATGCATGCACGGCCCGCGTATGAATGTATGCGGTGCTTGTGAAGTTTGGCAATAGGCAAATGCTTCGGCCAGCGCGCTGGCAGCCTGAAGTCAATTTTGTGTTTCGGCGTTGAGAGCCTAGAGACAGGTACAGTGGGCAAAAATGGTTATCTTGCGGCGAAAATGTTAAAACCTCCTCTGTTCTATAAGGATAATTTTATTTAGTAATTACATATTTATGTATTCGAATTTTTTATTTTTAATTCACAAATTTTGTCAATATTGGTAAAGTCATATACAAAAAATTTATAATTATCAAAACTTATTTTTGATATTATAATTTTGCTCTACAAAATATAATATAAATATGAATATTCAATCCATATTCTCAAAAATTAAACATAAATACACATGTTTTCAGATGCTAAAATAATTGCCGCCAAATAACCATTTTGGCTCACTGTAATTCGGTCTCTTAGCTCTCGATGACAAAGACAAAAACAAACACACAGTTGATTTCACGCTGGCCAGGCCCGTAGCTAAAAGTGCGCAGGGTGTGCGGTACAGAAGGGCTCTCAACAGTCAGGGGCTCACTGTTACCAAACATAAAAATGTTATTAATGGGGATATATTTGTACAATTTAATTCCTTTGGTAATCACAAATATATTTATTAATTAAGGTAATTTAAGTAGAAGTCCCTGATAAGTATTGCACAGGGGCCCGTAAAACCCTCACTACGGCCCTGTGCCTCGGTCTCCTAGGCTCTCGACGCCGAAACACAAAATTGACTTCAGGCTGCCAGCACGCTGGCCGAAGCATTTGCCTATTGCCAAACTTCACAAGCACCGCATACATTCATACGCGGGCCGTGCATGCATACACGCACACATGGTAACGATCGTACAGCGCAAAGAAGTACGCACATGCTTATCGTTCCGCTGTCGTTGTGCGACTGAAGCAGTTTTGATGCTATTCACTGTTTGTACTGAGAGCCGAACAGCGAGCTGACCCGGTCGAGCGTTCAGCCGAAGTCTGCTTCTGTTCTTCTTCTTCTGTGGGGCAGCCGTTTTTGAAAAATGACTCTCAAACTGCTTCAGGGCTGTTTGACGTCTCTATGTGTTCATTGCTTAGTGATTGAACTATATAACGAACTAAAAGACTCGAAGACCAAAAGATTGAACTATATAACGAACTAAGACTCGAACGAACGAACTAAAGATTTAACTATAGTTCATCAAAAAATGAACTAATGAACTAAGTCCCTGAAACGAACCCAAATCAACAACTCTTCTGTCAAGCAAAGAGTTTTCGCTATCGATAGCATATTTGATAATTCCACTGCGATGAATTTAAAGCTTAGGATAGTCCGCACCACATCAGTAGTTGGCAATAGGAAATGCAGTTTAAAATCATGTGTGCTCTTTGATTTGTTGTTTACCATTTCTTAAGGGTGTTTGTATGTAAAAGGTGCACCACTTCAGGTATGTTTTTTGATCGAGTTTTTAAACTCGTTTTTCGAGCTGAACTGCAGGTGAATAAAGCGGAAATAATGTGAAAATGCAAGTATTTTAATTGGCCAATGCTAGTGTGTTGTTATTTTTATGCTTCACCCGTGTTTTTTTTATTTAGCTGTACATGTTTTTACAATTGTTGGTTGTATCTTAATTGTACTTTTCCCAGAAATAATGCTCATATCGAGGTGTATTTTACATACACTATACGTCATGGACAATGTCATTGACAGATTTCTCATGATAACAATACAGAAAGCGTTAATTTCAAATAAAAACAAAAAACTGAAGAAAACTCGCTACTAATTACCTAAGTACATGATGTTGGCGTAGATATGTTGGTATGTGTTTTATATACGGTAAAGATATGCATACATATGCTGCGTTTGATGAATGAGAGCAGCACATGCGTCGCGCTTGGTCGACTGTTAGACTTGTTTATCAACCGAAAAGTCGTGTGTGACAGTTTGCCTGAATCCAGTCAAACCCGTGAGAGGCATACGAGGCTGCTGTTACGTTTAGTGCGAAGCTTTGCCAATGGATTTCTCATCTTGATTTGGTTTCGATTTATCCTTGTTCCTATTCTTGCATTGCTCAGCAAACATTTTGGCTTCAAAGTCGGCCAACATTCCCATGCATTCTCCGCCTAGATTCTCAATGGGCTCCCAGGTATTCTCCGTTTCGGGAAAGTTCCGCCATTTCAATAGCAGCTGAGGCCGCCCGCCCACATAGCGCTTTTTCAATATCTTCTCCACCAAGTGAGTCTCTTTTGCAAGTGTTGGTTGCGGAGGCTCTGCGTTGTTGTTGTTGTTCTTGGCGGCGTTCTTGTTATTGTTAGTGGATTTAGTTTTTTTTTGACTTTTGACCGCCTGCAGCTGCATGACTGGCCTTTCTTTTGCCGAAATTAATCGAAGCTCCGTTACGGGTATTAAATTCAGACATTTTAAAAAGTCAACTAAATGTACTGCGTCCAGCAACAATGTATGACAGAAACGATTTGCCTTTTATTTTACAACTTACACAGCAACTAGAAAATCAACGAATACAATCACTTAAAAAAACAATCACTTACAAACTAGAGCAACATTTTTTACCTTGAAATAAGTTTGAAAACTCAAAACTTGAGCAGAAGTCAATTTCAATTGAAAGCAAATAAGGAATAAACGTATTGCAATTCTGCGTCAATAGAGAAGGGAGAAAGTCAAGAAAGGGTTGCCGGACCTGTCAAGTAGAGTTGTGCCGTTTAGTTCAGAGTTAGTTCGCTTGAACTCCTCAAATTGAACTAACGAACTAAATCCCTGATTTTAGTTCATTAGTCTTTTGGTCTTTAGTTCATTGATCTTTTGGTCTTTAGTTCGTTGGTCTTTTGGTCTTTAGTTCATTAGTCTTTTGGTCTTTAGTTCATTAGTCTTTTGGTCTTTAGTTCATTGGTCTTTAGTTCGTTGGTCTTTTGTTCTTTTGGTCTTCGAGTATTTTGTTCGTTCCTTTAGTTCGTTCGTTAGACCGATAGATAGTAACAGACCAAGGAGCTTGTTGCAACCAAACAAGGTCGATAAGCTCACATTCCTGCATAATAATATTGAATAGTTACATTATTTAATTTATATTCTTAGCCAACATATTAATATCAACCAAAAACATGAAGTTCCTTTTTTAACTTGAAGCCAATATTCTAGTAATAATATATTCTATTTTTTTGTTAGTTTTTGAATTTTGATTTTTATTTTTTAATTTAAATTTAAACATAATTAAGCCTAATATATTTTTAATACCACATGCAACTATTTTTTTATTTAAAACATTTACTTTTTTACGATCGACAGTTGCAAACATGCGCGGAGAATGGCAAAATTGTACGATGTCAATGAAAGAACAAGATTTTGACGAACGAACTAAAGACCAAAAGACTCGAACGAACGAACTAAAGATTGAACCACTAAGCAATGAACACATAGAGACGTCAAACAGCCCTGAAGCAGTTTGAGAGTCATTTTTCAAAACGGCTGCCCCACAGAAGAAGAAGAACAGAAGCAGACTTCGGCTGAACGCTCGACCGGGTCAGCTCGCTGTTCGGCTCTCAGTACAAACAGTGCAAAGCATCAAAACTGCTTCAGTCGCACAACGACAGCGGAACGATAAGCATGTGCGTACTTCTTTGCGCTGTACGATCGTTTCCATGTGTGCGTGTATGCATGCACGGCCCGCGTATGAATGTATGCGGTGCTTGTGAAGTTTGGCAATAGGCAAATGCTTCGGCCAGCGCGCTGGCAGCCTGAAGTCAATTTTGTGTTTCGGCGTTGAGAGCCTAGAGACAGGTACAGTGGGCAAAAATGGTTATCTTGCGGCGAAAATGTTAAAACCTCCTCTGTTCTATAAGGATAATTTTATTTAGTAATTACATATTTATGTATTCCGAATTTTTTATTTTAATTCACAAATTTTGTCAATATTGGTAAAGTCATATACAAAAAATTTATAATTATCAAAACTTATTTTTGATATTATAATTTTGCTCTACAAAATATAATATAAATATGAATATTCAATCCATATTCTCAAAAATTAAACATAAATACACATGTTTTCAGATGCTAAAATAATTGCCGCCAAATAACCATTTTGGCTCACTGTAATTCGGTCTCTTAGCTCTCGATGACAAAGACAAAAACAAACACACAGTTGATTTCACGCTGGCCAGGCCCGTAGCTAAAAGTGCGCAGGGTGTGCGGTACAGAAGGGCTCTCAACAGTCAGGGGCTCACTGTTACCAAACATAAAAATGTTATTAATGGGGATATATTTGTACAATTTAATTCCTTTGGTAATCACAAATATATTTATTAATTAAGGTAATTTAAGTAGAAGTCCCTGATAAGTATTGCACAGGGGGCCCGTAAAACCCTCACTACGGCCCTGTGCCTCGGTCTCCTAGGCTCTCGACGCCGAAACACAAAATTGACTTCAGGCTGCCAGCACGCTGGCCGAAGCATTTGCCTATTGCCAAACTTCACAAGCACCGCATACATTCATACGCGGGCCGTGCATGCATACACGCACACATGGTAACGATCGTACAGCGCAAAGAAGTACGCACATGCTTATCGTTCCGCTGTCGTTGTGCGACTGAAGCAGTTTTGATGCTATTCACTGTTTGTACTGAGAGCCGAACAGCGAGCTGACCCGGTCGAGCGTTCAGCCGAAGTCTGCTTCTGTTCTTCTTCTTCTGTGGGGCAGCCGTTTTGAAAAATGACTCTCAAACTGCTTCAGGGCTGTTTGACGTCTCTATGTGTTCATTGCTTAGTGATTGAACTATATAACGAACTAAAAGACTCGAAGACCAAAAGATTGAACTATATAACGAACTAAGACTCGAACGAACGAACTAAAGATTTAACTATAGTTCATCAAAAAATGAACTAATGAACTAAGTCCCTGAAACGAACCCAAATCAACAACTCTTCTGTCAAGCAAAGAGTTTTCGCTATCGATAGCATATTTGATAATTCCACTGCGATGAATTTAAAGCTTAGGATAGTCCGCACCACATCAGTAGTTGGCAATAGGAAATGCAGTTTAAAATCATGTGTGCTCTTTGATTTGTTGTTTACCATTTCTTAAGGGTGTTTGTATGTAAAAGGTGCACCACTTCAGGTATGTTTTTTGATCGAGTTTTTAAACTCGTTTTTCGAGCTGAACTGCAGGTGAATAAAGCGGAAATAATGTGAAAATGCAAGTATTTTAATTGGCCAATGCTAGTGTGTTGTTATTTTTATGCTTCACCCGTGTTTTTTTTATTTAGCTGTACATGTTTTTACAATTGTTGGTTGTATCTTAATTGTACTTTTCCCAGAAATAATGCTCATATCGAGGTGTATTTTACATACACTATACGTCATGGACAATGTCATTGACAGATTTCTCATGATAACAATACAGAAAGCGTTAATTTCAAATAAAAACAAAAAACTGAAGAAAACTCGCTACTAATTACCTAAGTACATGATGTTGGCGTAGATATGTTGGTATGTGTTTTATATACGGTAAAGATATGCATACATATGCTGCGTTTGATGAATGAGAGCAGCACATGCGTCGCGCTTGGTCGACTGTTAGACTTGTTTATCAACCGAAAAGTCGTGTGTGACAGTTTGCCTGAATCCAGTCAAACCCGTGAGAGGCATACGAGGCTGCTGTTACGTTTAGTGCGAAGCTTTGCCAATGGATTTCTCATCTTGATTTGGTTTCGATTTATCCTTGTTCCTATTCTTGCATTGCTCAGCAAACATTTTGGCTTCAAAGTCGGCCAACATTCCCATGCATTCTCCGCCTAGATTCTCAATGGGCTCCCAGGTATTCTCCGTTTCGGGAAAGTTCCGCCATTTCAATAGCAGCTGAGGCCGCCCGCCCACATAGCGCTTTTTCAATATCTTCTCCACCAAGTGAGTCTCTTTTGCAAGTGTTGGTTGCGGAGGCTCTGCGTTGTTGTTGTTGTTCTTGGCGGCGTTCTTGTTATTGTTAGTGGATTTAGTTTTTTTTGACTTTTGACCGCCTGCAGCTGCATAACTGGCCTTTCTTTTGCCGAAATTAATCGAAGCTCCGTTACGGGTATTAAATTCAGACATTTTAAAAAGTCAACTAAATGTACTGCGTCCAGCAACAATGTATGACAGAAACGATTTGCCTTTTATTTTACAACTTACACAGCAACTAGAAAATCAACGAATACAATCACTTAAAAAAAACAATCACTTACAAACTAGAGCAACATTTTTTACCTTGAAATAAGTTTGAAAACTCAAAACTTGAGCAGAAGTCAATTTCAATTGAAAGCAAATAAGGAATAAACGTATTGCAATTCTGCGTCAATAGAGAAGGGAGAAAGTCAAGAAAGGGTTGCCGGACCTGTCAAGTAGAGTTGTGCCGTTTAGTTCAGAGTTAGTTCGCTTGAACTCCTCAAATTGAACTAACGAACTAAATCCTGATTTTAGTTCATTAGTCTTTTGGTCTTTAGTTCATTGATCTTTTGGTCTTTAGTTCGTTGGTCTTTTGGTCTTTAGTTCATTAGTCTTTTGGTCTTTAGTTCATTAGTCTTTTGGTCTTTAGTTCATTGGTCTTTAGTTCGTTGGTCTTTTGTTCTTTTGGTCTTCGAGTATTTTCGTTCGTTCGTTAGACCGATAGATAGTAACAGACCAAGGAGCTTGTTGCAACCAAACAAGGTCGATAAGCTCACATTCCTGCATAATAATATTGAATAGTTACATTATTTAATTTATATTCTTAGCCAACATATTAATATCAACCAAAAACATGAAGTTCCTTTTTTAACTTGAAGCCAATATTCTAGTAATAATATATTCTATTTTTTTGTTAGTTTTTTGAATTTTGATTTTTATTTTTTAATTTAAATTTAAACATAATTAAGCCTAATATATTTTTAATACCACATGCAACTATTTTTTATTTAAAACATTTACTTTTTACGATCGACAGTTGCAAACATGCGCGGAGAATGGCAAAATTGTACGATGTCAATGAAAGAACAAGATTTTGACGAACGAACTAAAGACCAAAAGACTCGAACGAACGAACTAAAGATTGAACCACTAAGCAATGAACACATAGAGACGTCAAACAGCCCTGAAGCAGTTTGAGAGTCATTTTTCAAAACGGCTGCCCCACAGAAGAAGAAGAAAAGAAGCAGACTTCGGCTGAACGCTCGACCGGGTCAGCTCGCTGTTCGGCTCTCAGTACAAACAGTGCAAAGCATCAAAACTGCTTCAGTCGCACAACGACAGCGGAACGATAAGCATGTGCGTACTTCTTTGCGCTGTACGATCGTTTCCATGTGTGCGTGTATGCATGCACGGCCCGCGTATGAATGTATGCGGTGCTTGTGAAGTTTGGCAATAGGCAAATGCTTCGGCCAGCGCGCTGGCAGCCTGAAGTCAATTTTGTGTTTCGGCGTTGAGAGCCTAGAGACAGGTACAGTGGGCAAAAATGGTTATCTTGCGGCGAAAATGTTAAAACCTCCTCTGTTCTATAAGGATAATTTTATTTAGTAATTACATATTTATGTATTCCGAATTTTTTATTTTAATTCACAAATTTTGTCAATATTGGTAAAGTCATATACAAAAAATTTATAATTATCAAAACTTATTTTTGATATTATAATTTTGCTCTACAAAATATAATATAAATATGAATATTCAATCCATATTCTCAAAAATTAAACATAAATACACATGTTTTCAGATGCTAAAATAATTGCCGCCAAATAACCATTTTGGCTCACTGTAATTCGGTCTCTTAGCTCTCGATGACAAAGACAAAAACAAACACACAGTTGATTTCACGCTGGCCAGGCCCGTAGCTAAAAGTGCGCAGGGTGTGCCGGTACAGAAGGGCTCTCAACAGTCAGGGGCTCACTGTTACCAAACATAAAAATGTTATTAATGGGGATATATTTGTACAATTTAATTCCTTTGGTAATCACAAATATATTTATTAATTAAGGTAATTTAAGTAGAAGTCCCTGATAAGTATTGCACAGGGGCCCGTAAAACCCTCACTACGGCCCTGTGCCTCGGTCTCTAGGCTCTCGACGCCGAAACACAAAATTGACTTCAGGCTGCCAGCACGCTGGCCGAAGCATTTGCCTATTGCCAAACTTCACAAGCACCGCATACATTCATACGCGGGCCGTGCATGCATACACGCACACATGGTAACGATCGTACAGCGCAAAGAAGTACGCACATGCTTATCGTTCCGCTGTCGTTGTGCGACTGAAGCAGTTTTGATGCTATTCACTGTTTGTACTGAGAGCCGAACAGCGAGCTGACCCGGTCGAGCGTTCAGCCGAAGTCTGCTTCTGTTCTTCTTCTTCTGTGGGGCAGCCGTTTTGAAAAATGACTCTCAAACTGCTTCAGGGCTGTTTGACGTCTCTATGTGTTCATTGCTTAGTGATTGAACTATATAACGAACTAAAAGACTCGAAGACCAAAAGATTGAACTATATAACGAACTAAGACTCGAACGAACGAACTAAAGATTTAACTATAGTTCATCAAAAAATGAACTAATGAACTAAGTCCCTGAAACGAACCCAAATCAACAACTCTTCTGTCAAGCAAAGAGTTTTCGCTATCGATAGCATATTTGATAATTCCACTGCGATGAATTTAAAGCTTAGGATAGTCCGCACCACATCAGTAGTTGGCAATAGGAAATGCAGTTTAAAATCATGTGTGCTCTTTGATTTGTTGTTTACCATTTCTTAAGGGTGTTTGTATGTAAAAGGTGCACCACTTCAGGTATGTTTTTTGATCGAGTTTTTTAAACTCGTTTTTCGAGCTGAACTGCAGGTGAATAAAGCGGAAATAATGTGAAAATGCAAGTATTTTAATTGGCCAATGCTAGTGTGTTGTTATTTTTATGCTTCACCCGTGTTTTTTTATTTAGCTGTACATGTTTTTACAATTGTTGGTTGTATCTTAATTGTACTTTTCCCAGAAATAATGCTCATATCGAGGTGTATTTTACATACACTATACGTCATGGACAATGTCATTGACAGATTTCTCATGATAACAATACAGAAAGCGTTAATTTCAAATAAAAACAAAAAACTGAAGAAAACTCGCTACTAATTACCTAAGTACATGATGTTGGCGTAGATATGTTGGTATGTGTTTTATATACGGTAAAGATATGCATACATATGCTGCGTTTGATGAATGAGAGCAGCACATGCGTCGCGCTTGGTCGACTGTTAGACTTGTTTATCAACCGAAAAGTCGTGTGTGACAGTTTGCCTGAATCCAGTCAAACCCGTGAGAGGCATACGAGGCTGCTGTTACGTTTAGTGCGAAGCTTTGCCAATGGATTTCTCATCTTGATTTGGTTTCGATTTATCCTTGTTCCTATTCTTGCATTGCTCAGCAAACATTTTGGCTTCAAAGTCGGCCAACATTCCCATGCATTCTCCGCCTAGATTCTCAATGGGCTCCCAGGTATTCTCCGTTTCGGGAAAGTTCCGCCATTTCAATAGCAGCTGAGGCCGCCCGCCCACATAGCGCTTTTTCAATATCTTCTCCACCAAGTGAGTCTCTTTTGCAAGTGTTGGTTGCGGAGGCTCTGCGTTGTTGTTGTTGTTCTTGGCGGCGTTCTTGTTATTGTTAGTGGATTTAGTTTTTTTTGACTTTTGACCGCCTGCAGCTGCATAACTGGCCTTTCTTTTGCCGAAATTAATCGAAGCTCCGTTACGGGTATTAAATTCAGACATTTTAAAAAGTCAACTAAATGTACTGCGTCCAGCAACAATGTATGACAGAAACGATTTGCCTTTTATTTTACAACTTACACAGCAACTAGAAAATCAACGAATACAATCACTTAAAAAAACAATCACTTACAAACTAGAGCAACATTTTTTACCTTGAAATAAGTTTGAAAACTCAAAACTTGAGCAGAAGTCAATTTCAATTGAAAGCAAATAAGGAATAAACGTATTGCAATTCTGCGTCAATAGAAGGGAGAAAGTCAAGAAAGGGTTGCCGGACCTGTCAAGTAGAGTTGTGCCGTTTAGTTCAGAGTTAGTTCGCTTGAACTCCTCAAATTGAACTAACGAACTAAATCCCTGATTTTTAGTTCATTAGTCTTTTGGTCTTTAGTTCATTGATCTTTTGGTCTTTAGTTCGTTGGTCTTTTGGTCTTTAGTTCATTAGTCTTTTGGTCTTTAGTTCATTAGTCTTTTGGTCTTTAGTTCATTGGTCTTTAGTTCGTTGGTCTTTTGTTCTTTTGGTCTTCGAGTATTTTGTTCGTTCCTTTAGTTCGTTCGTTAGACCGATAGATAGTAACAGACCAAGGAGCTTGTTGCAACCAAACAAGGTCGATAAGCTCACATTCCTGCATAATAATATTGAATAGTTACATTATTTAATTTATATTCTTAGCCAACATATTAATATCAACCAAAAACATGAAGTTCCTTTTTAACTTGAAGCCAATATTCTAGTAATAATATATTCTATTTTTTTGTTAGTTTTTTGAATTTTGATTTTTTATTTTTTAATTTAAATTTAAACATAATTAAGCCTAATATATTTTTAATACCACATGCAACTATTTTTTATTTAAAACATTTACTTTTTACGATCGACAGTTGCAAACATGCGCGGAGAATGGCAAAATTGTACGATGTCAATGAAAGAACAAGATTTTGACGAACGAACTAAAGACCAAAAGACTCGAACGAACGAACTAAAGATTGAACCACTAAGCAATGAACACATAGAGACGTCAAACAGCCCTGAAGCAGTTTGAGAGTCATTTTCAAAACGGCTGCCCCACAGAAGAAGAAGAACAGAAGCAGACTTCGGCTGAACGCTCGACCGGGTCAGCTCGCTGTTCGGCTCTCAGTACAAACAGTGCAAAGCATCAAAACTGCTTCAGTCGCACAACGACAGCGGAACGATAAGCATGTGCGTACTTCTTTGCGCTGTACGATCGTTTCCATGTGTGCGTGTATGCATGCACGGCCCGCGTATGAATGTATGCGGTGCTTGTGAAGTTTGGCAATAGGCAAATGCTTCGGCCAGCGCGCTGGCAGCCTGAAGTCAATTTTGTGTTTCGGCGTTGAGAGCCTAGAGACAGGTACAGTGGGCAAAAATGGTTATCTTGCGGCGAAAATGTTAAAACCTCCTCTGTTCTATAAGGATAATTTTATTTAGTAATTACATATTTATGTATTCCGAATTTTTTATTTTAATTCACAAATTTTGTCAATATTGGTAAAGTCATATACAAAAAATTTATAATTATCAAAACTTATTTTTGATATTATAATTTTGCTCTACAAAATATAATATAAATATGAATATTCAATCCATATTCTCAAAAATTAAACATAAATACACATGTTTTCAGATGCTAAAATAATTGCCGCCAAATAACCATTTTGGCTCACTGTAATTCGGTCTCTTAGCTCTCGATGACAAAGACAAAAACAAACACACAGTTGATTTCACGCTGGCCAGGCCCGTAGCTAAAAGTGCGCAGGGTGTGCGGTACAGAAGGGCTCTCAACAGTCAGGGGCTCACTGTTACCAAACATAAAAATGTTATTAATGGGGATATATTTGTACAATTTAATTCCTTTGGTAATCACAAATATATTTATTAATTAAGGTAATTTAAGTAGAAGTCCCTGATAAGTATTGCACAGGGGCCCGTAAAACCCTCACTACGGCCCTGTGCCTCGGTCTCTAGGCTCTCGACGCCGAAACACAAAATTGACTTCAGGCTGCCAGCACGCTGGCCGAAGCATTTGCCTATTGCCAAACTTCACAAGCACCGCATACATTCATACGCGGGCCGTGCATGCATACACGCACACATGGTAACGATCGTACAGCGCAAAGAAGTACGCACATGCTTATCGTTCCGCTGTCGTTGTGCGACTGAAGCAGTTTTGATGCTATTCACTGTTTGTACTGAGAGCCGAACAGCGAGCTGACCCGGTCGAGCGTTCAGCCGAAGTCTGCTTCTGTTCTTCTTCTTCTGTGGGGCAGCCGTTTTGAAAAATGACTCTCAAACTGCTTCAGGGCTGTTTGACGTCTCTATGTGTTCATTGCTTAGTGATTGAACTATATAACGAACTAAAAGACTCGAAGACCAAAAGATTGAACTATATAACGAACTAAGACTCGAACGAACGAACTAAAGATTTAACTATAGTTCATCAAAAAATGAACTAATGAACTAAGTCCCTGAAACGAACCCAAATCAACAACTCTTCTGTCAAGCAAAGAGTTTTCGCTATCGATAGCATATTTGATAATTCCACTGCGATGAATTTAAAGCTTAGGATAGTCCGCACCACATCAGTAGTTGGCAATAGGAAATGCAGTTTAAAATCATGTGTGCTCTTTGATTTGTTGTTTACCATTTCTTAAGGGTGTTTGTATGTAAAAGGTGCACCACTTCAGGTATGTTTTTGATCGAGTTTTTAAACTCGTTTTTCGAGCTGAACTGCAGGTGAATAAAGCGGAAATAATGTGAAAATGCAAGTATTTTAATTGGCCAATGCTAGTGTGTTGTTATTTTTATGCTTCACCCGTGTTTTTTTATTTAGCTGTACATGTTTTTACAATTGTTGGTTGTATCTTAATTGTACTTTTCCCAGAAATAATGCTCATATCGAGGTGTATTTTACATACACTATACGTCATGGACAATGTCATTGACAGATTTCTCATGATAACAATACAGAAAGCGTTAATTTCAAATAAAAACAAAAAACTGAAGAAAACTCGCTACTAATTACCTAAGTACATGATGTTGGCGTAGATATGTTGGTATGTGTTTTATATACGGTAAAGATATGCATACATATGCTGCGTTTGATGAATGAGAGCAGCACATGCGTCGCGCTTGGTCGACTGTTAGACTTGTTTATCAACCGAAAAGTCGTGTGTGACAGTTTGCCTGAATCCAGTCAAACCCGTGAGAGGCATACGAGGCTGCTGTTACGTTTAGTGCGAAGCTTTGCCAATGGATTTCTCATCTTGATTTGGTTTCGATTTATCCTTGTTCCTATTCTTGCATTGCTCAGCAAACATTTTGGCTTCAAAGTCGGCCAACATTCCCATGCATTCTCCGCCTAGATTCTCAATGGGCTCCCAGGTATTCTCCGTTTCGGGAAAGTTCCGCCATTTCAATAGCAGCTGAGGCCGCCCGCCCACATAGCGCTTTTTCAATATCTTCTCCACCAAGTGAGTCTCTTTTTGCAAGTGTTGGTTGCGGAGGCTCTGCGTTGTTGTTGTTGTTCTTGGCGGCGTTCTTGTTATTGTTAGTGGATTTAGTTTTTTTGACTTTTGACCGCCTGCAGCTGCATAACTGGCCTTTCTTTTGCCGAAATTAATCGAAGCTCCGTTACGGGTATTAAATTCAGACATTTTAAAAAGTCAACTAAATGTACTGCGTCCAGCAACAATGTATGACAGAAACGATTTGCCTTTTATTTTACAACTTACACAGCAACTAGAAAATCAACGAATACAATCACTTAAAAAAACAATCACTTACAAACTAGAGCAACATTTTTTTACCTTGAAATAAGTTTGAAAACTCAAAACTTGAGCAGAAGTCAATTTCAATTGAAAGCAAATAAGGAATAAACGTATTGCAATTCTGCGTCAATAGAGAAGGGAGAAAGTCAAGAAAGGGTTGCCGGACCTGTCAAGTAGAGTTGTGCCGTTTAGTTCAGAGTTAGTTCGCTTGAACTCCTCAAATTGAACTAACGAACTAAATCCCTGATTTTAGTTCATTAGTCTTTTGGTCTTTAGTTCATTGATCTTTTGGTCTTTAGTTCGTTGGTCTTTTGGTCTTTAGTTCATTAGTCTTTTGGTCTTTAGTTCATTAGTCTTTTGGTCTTTAGTTCATTGGTCTTTAGTTCGTTGGTCTTTTGTTCTTTTGGTCTTCGAGTATTTTGTTCGTTCCTTTAGTTCGTTCGTTAGACCGATAGATAGTAACAGACCAAGGAGCTTGTTGCAACCAAACAAGGTCGATAAGCTCACATTCCTGCATAATAATATTGAATAGTTACATTATTTAATTTATATTCTTAGCCAACATATTAATATCAACCAAAAACATGAAGTTCCTTTTTAACTTGAAGCCAATATTCTAGTAATAATATATTCTATTTTTTTGTTAGTTTTTGAATTTTGATTTTTATTTTTTAATTTAAATTTAAACATAATTAAGCCTAATATATTTTTAATACCACATGCAACTATTTTTTTATTTAAAACATTTACTTTTTACGATCGACAGTTGCAAACATGCGCGGAGAATGGCAAAATTGTACGATGTCAATGAAAGAACAAGATTTTGACGAACGAACTAAAGACCAAAAGACTCGAACGAACGAACTAAAGATTGAACCACTAAGCAATGAACACATAGAGACGTCAAACAGCCCTGAAGCAGTTTGAGAGTCATTTTTCAAAACGGCTGCCCCACAGAAGAAGAAGAACAGAAGCAGACTTCGGCTGAACGCTCGACCGGGTCAGCTCGCTGTTCGGCTCTCAGTACAAACAGTGCAAAGCATCAAAACTGCTTCAGTCGCACAACGACAGCGGAACGATAAGCATGTGCGTACTTCTTTGCGCTGTACGATCGTTTCCATGTGTGCGTGTATGCATGCACGGCCCGCGTATGAATGTATGCGGTGCTTGTGAAGTTTGGCAATAGGCAAATGCTTCGGCCAGCGCGCTGGCAGCCTGAAGTCAATTTTGTGTTTCGGCGTTGAGAGCCTAGAGACAGGTACAGTGGGCAAAAATGGTTATCTTGCGGCGAAAATGTTAAAACCTCCTCTGTTCTATAAGGATAATTTTATTTAGTAATTACATATTTATGTATTCCGAATTTTTTATTTTAATTCACAAATTTTGTCAATATTGGTAAAGTCATATACAAAAAATTTATAATTATCAAAACTTATTTTTGATATTATAATTTTGCTCTACAAAATATAATATAAATATGAATATTCAATCCATATTCTCAAAAATTAAACATAAATACACATGTTTTCAGATGCTAAAATAATTGCCGCCAAATAACCATTTTGGCTCACTGTAATTCGGTCTCTTAGCTCTCGATGACAAAGACAAAAACAAACACACAGTTGATTTCACGCTGGCCAGGCCCGTAGCTAAAAGTGCGCAGGGTGTGCGGTACAGAAGGGCTCTCAACAGTCAGGGGCTCACTGTTACCAAACATAAAAATGTTATTAATGGGGATATATTTGTACAATTTAATTCCTTTGGTAATCACAAATATATTTATTAATTAAGGTAATTTAAGTAGAAGTCCCTGATAAGTATTGCACAGGGGCCCGTAAAACCCTCACTACGGCCCTGTGCCTCGGTCTCTAGGCTCTCGACGCCGAAACACAAAATTGACTTCAGGCTGCCAGCACGCTGGCCGAAGCATTTGCCTATTGCCAAACTTCACAAGCACCGCATACATTCATACGCGGGCCGTGCATGCATACACGCACACATGGTAACGATCGTACAGCGCAAAGAAGTACGCACATGCTTATCGTTCCGCTGTCGTTGTGCGACTGAAGCAGTTTTGATGCTATTCACTGTTTGTACTGAGAGCCGAACAGCGAGCTGACCCGGTCGAGCGTTCAGCCGAAGTCTGCTTCTGTTCTTCTTCTTCTGTGGGGCAGCCGTTTTTGAAAAATGACTCTCAAACTGCTTCAGGGCTGTTTGACGTCTCTATGTGTTCATTGCTTAGTGATTGAACTATATAACGAACTAAAAGACTCGAAGACCAAAAGATTGAACTATATAACGAACTAAGACTCGAACGAACGAACTAAAAGATTTAACTATAGTTCATCAAAAAATGAACTAATGAACTAAGTCCCTGAAACGAACCCAAATCAACAACTCTTCTGTCAAGCAAAGAGTTTTCGCTATCGATAGCATATTTGATAATTCCACTGCGATGAATTTAAAGCTTAGGATAGTCCGCACCACATCAGTAGTTGGCAATAGGAAATGCAGTTTAAAATCATGTGTGCTCTTTGATTTGTTGTTTACCATTTCTTAAGGGTGTTTGTATGTAAAAGGTGCACCACTTCAGGTATGTTTTTTGATCGAGTTTTTAAACTCGTTTTTCGAGCTGAACTGCAGGTGAATAAAGCGGAAATAATGTGAAAATGCAAGTATTTTTAATTGGCCAATGCTAGTGTGTTGTTATTTTTATGCTTCACCCGTGTTTTTTTATTTAGCTGTACATGTTTTTACAATTGTTGGTTGTATCTTAATTGTACTTTTCCCAGAAATAATGCTCATATCGAGGTGTATTTTACATACACTATACGTCATGGACAATGTCATTGACAGATTTCTCATGATAACAATACAGAAAGCGTTAATTTCAAATAAAAACAAAAAACTGAAGAAAACTCGCTACTAATTACCTAAGTACATGATGTTGGCGTAGATATGTTGGTATGTGTTTTATATACGGTAAAGATATGCATACATATGCTGCGTTTGATGAATGAGAGCAGCACATGCGTCGCGCTTGGTCGACTGTTAGACTTGTTTATCAACCGAAAAGTCGTGTGTGACAGTTTGCCTGAATCCAGTCAAACCCGTGAGAGGCATACGAGGCTGCTGTTACGTTTAGTGCGAAGCTTTGCCAATGGATTTCTCATCTTGATTTGGTTTCGATTTATCCTTGTTCCTATTCTTGCATTGCTCAGCAAACATTTTGGCTTCAAAGTCGGCCAACATTCCCATGCATTCTCCGCCTAGATTCTCAATGGGCTCCCAGGTATTCTCCGTTTCGGGAAAGTTCCGCCATTTCAATAGCAGCTGAGGCCGCCCGCCCACATAGCGCTTTTTCAATATCTTCTCCACCAAGTGAGTCTCTTTTGCAAGTGTTGGTTGCGGAGGCTCTGCGTTGTTGTTGTTGTTCTTGGCGGCGTTCTTGTTATTGTTAGTGGATTTAGTTTTTTTGACTTTTGACCGCCTGCAGCTGCATGACTGGCCTTTCTTTTGCCGAAATTAATCGAAGCTCCGTTACGGGTATTAAATTCAGACATTTTAAAAAGTCAACTAAATGTACTGCGTCCAGCAACAATGTATGACAGAAACGATTTGCCTTTTATTTTACAACTTACACAGCAACTAGAAAATCAACGAATACAATCACTTAAAAAAACAATCACTTACAAACTAGAGCAACATTTTTTTACCTTGAAATAAGTTTGAAAACTCAAAACTTGAGCAGAAGTCAATTTCAATTGAAAGCAAATAAGGAATAAACGTATTGCAATTCTGCGTCAATAGAGAAGGGAGAAAGTCAAGAAAGGGTTGCCGGACCTGTCAAGTAGAGTTGTGCCGTTTAGTTCAGAGTTAGTTCGCTTGAACTCCTCAAATTGAACTAACGAACTAAATCCCTGATTTTTAGTTCATTAGTCTTTTGGTCTTTAGTTCATTGATCTTTTGGTCTTTAGTTCGTTGGTCTTTTGGTCTTTAGTTCATTAGTCTTTTGGTCTTTAGTTCATTAGTCTTTTGGTCTTTAGTTCATTGGTCTTTAGTTCGTTGGTCTTTTGTTCTTTTGGTCTTCGAGTATTTTGTTCGTTCGTTCGTTAGACCGATAGATAGTAACAGACCAAGGAGCTTGTTGCAACCAAACAAGGTCGATAAGCTCACATTCCTGCATAATAATATTGAATAGTTACATTATTTAATTTATATTCTTAGCCAACATATTAATATCAACCAAAAACATGAAGTTCCTTTTTTAACTTGAAGCCAATATTCTAGTAATAATATATTCTATTTTTTTGTTAGTTTTTGAATTTTGATTTTTTATTTTAATTTAAATTTAAATTTAAACATAATTAAGCCTAATATATTTTTAATACCACATGCAACTATTTTTTATTTAAAACATTTACTTTTTACGATCGACAGTTGCAAACATGCGCGGAGAATGGCAAAATTGTACGATGTCAATGAAAGAACAAGATTTTGACGAACGAACTAAAGACCAAAAGACTCGAACGAACGAACTAAAGATTGAACCACTAAGCAATGAACACATAGAGACGTCAAACAGCCCTGAAGCAGTTTGAGAGTCATTTTTCAAAACGGCTGCCCCACAGAAGAAGAAGAACAGAAGCAGACTTCGGCTGAACGCTCGACCAGGTCAGCTCGCTGTTCGGCTCTCAGTACAAACAGTGCAAAGCATCAAAACTGCTTCAGTCGCACAACGACAGCGGAACGATAAGCATGTGCGTACTTCTTTGCGCTGTACGATCGTTTCCATGTGTGCGTGTATGCATGCACGGCCCGCGTATGAATGTATGCGGTGCTTGTGAAGTTTGGCAATAGGCAAATGCTTCGGCCAGCGCGCTGGCAGCCTGAAGTCAATTTTGTGTTTCGGCGTTGAGAGCCTAGAGACAGGTACAGTGGGCAAAAATGGTTATCTTGCGGCGAAAATGTTAAAACCTCCTCTGTTCTATAAGGATAATTTTATTTAGTAATTACATATTTATGTATTCGAATTTTTTATTTTAATTCACAAATTTTGTCAATATTGGTAAAGTCATATACAAAAAATTTATAATTATCAAAACTTATTTTTGATATTATAATTTTGCTCTACAAAATATAATATAAATATGAATATTCAATCCATATTCTCAAAAATTAAACATAAATACACATGTTTTCAGATGCTAAAATAATTGCCGCCAAATAACCATTTTGGCTCACTGTAATTCGGTCTCTTAGCTCTCGATGACAAAGACAAAAACAAACACACAGTTGATTTCACGCTGGCCAGGCCCGTAGCTAAAAGTGCGCAGGGTGTGCGGTACAGAAGGGCTCTCAACAGTCAGGGGCTCACTGTTACCAAACATAAAAATGTTATTAATGGGGATATATTTGTACAATTTAATTCCTTTGGTAATCACAAATATATTTATTAATTAAGGTAATTTAAGTAGAAGTCCCTGATAAGTATTGCACAGGGGCCCGTAAAACCCTCACTACGGCCCTGTGCCTCGGTCTCCTAGGCTCTCGACGCCGAAACACAAAATTGACTTCAGGCTGCCAGCACGCTGGCCGAAGCATTTGCCTATTGCCAAACTTCACAAGCACCGCATACATTCATACGCGGGCCGTGCATGCATACACGCACACATGGTAACGATCGTACAGCGCAAAGAAGTACGCACATGCTTATCGTTCCGCTGTCGTTGTGCGACTGAAGCAGTTTTGATGCTATTCACTGTTTGTACTGAGAGCCGAACAGCGAGCTGACCCGGTCGAGCGTTCAGCCGAAGTCTGCTTCTGTTCTTCTTCTTCTGTGGGGCAGCCGTTTTTGAAAAATGACTCTCAAACTGCTTCAGGGCTGTTTGACGTCTCTATGTGTTCATTGCTTAGTGATTGAACTATATAACGAACTAAAAGACTCGAAGACCAAAAGATTGAACTATATAACGAACTAAGACTCGAACGAACGAACTAAAGATTTAACTATAGTTCATCAAAAAATGAACTAATGAACTAAGTCCCTGAAACGAACCCAAATCAACAACTCTTCTGTCAAGCAAAGAGTTTTCGCTATCGATAGCATATTTGATAATTCCACTGCGATGAATTTAAAGCTTAGGATAGTCCGCACCACATCAGTAGTTGGCAATAGGAAATGCAGTTTAAAATCATGTGTGCTCTTTGATTTGTTGTTTACCATTTCTTAAGGGTGTTTGTATGTAAAAGGTGCACCACTTCAGGTATGTTTTTTGATCGAGTTTTTAAACTCGTTTTTCGAGCTGAACTGCAGGTGAATAAAGCGGAAATAATGTGAAAATGCAAGTATTTTAATTGGCCAATGCTAGTGTGTTGTTATTTTTATGCTTCACCCGTGTTTTTTTATTTAGCTGTACATGTTTTTACAATTGTTGGTTGTATCTTAATTGTACTTTTCCCAGAAATAATGCTCATATCGAGGTGTATTTTACATACACTATACGTCATGGACAATGTCATTGACAGATTTCTCATGATAACAATACAGAAAGCGTTAATTTCAAATAAAAACAAAAAACTGAAGAAAACTCGCTACTAATTACCTAAGTACATGATGTTGGCGTAGATATGTTGGTATGTGTTTTATATACGGTAAAGATATGCATACATATGCTGCGTTTGATGAATGAGAGCAGCACATGCGTCGCGCTTGGTCGACTGTTAGACTTGTTTATCAACCGAAAAGTCGTGTGTGACAGTTTGCCTGAATCCAGTCAAACCCGTGAGAGGCATACGAGGCTGCTGTTACGTTTAGTGCGAAGCTTTGCCAATGGATTTCTCATCTTGATTTGGTTTCGATTTATCCTTGTTCCTATTCTTGCATTGCTCAGCAAACATTTTGGCTTCAAAGTCGGCCAACATTCCCATGCATTCTCCGCCTAGATTCTCAATGGGCTCCCAGGTATTCTCCGTTTCGGGAAAGTTCCGCCATTTCAATAGCAGCTGAGGCCGCCCGCCCACATAGCGCTTTTTCAATATCTTCTCCACCAAGTGAGTCTCTTTTGCAAGTGTTGGTTGCGGAGGCTCTGCGTTGTTGTTGTTGTTCTTGGCGGCGTTCTTGTTATTGTTAGTGGATTTAGTTTTTTGACTTTTGACCGCCTGCAGCTGCATGACTGGCCTTTCTTTTGCCGAAATTAATCGAAGCTCCGTTACGGGTATTAAATTCAGACATTTTAAAAAGTCAACTAAATGTACTGCGTCCAGCAACAATGTATGACAGAAACGATTTGCCTTTTATTTTACAACTTACACAGCAACTAGAAAATCAACGAATACAATCACTTAAAAAAACAATCACTTACAAACTAGAGCAACATTTTTTACCTTGAAATAAGTTTGAAAACTCAAAACTTGAGCAGAAGTCAATTTCAATTGAAAGCAAATAAGGAATAAACGTATTGCAATTCTGCGTCAATAGAGAAGGGAGAAAGTCAAGAAAGGGTTGCCGGACCTGTCAAGTAGAGTTGTGCCGTTTAGTTCAGAGTTAGTTCGCTTGAACTCCTCAAATTGAACTAACGAACTAAATCCCTGATTTTTAGTTCATTAGTCTTTTGGTCTTTAGTTCATTGATCTTTTGGTCTTTAGTTCGTTGGTCTTTTGGTCTTTAGTTCATTAGTCTTTTGGTCTTTAGTTCATTAGTCTTTTGGTCTTTAGTTCATTGGTCTTTAGTTCGTTGGTCTTTTGTTCTTTTGGTCTTCGAGTATTTTGTTGTCAGTTCGTTCGTTAGACCGATAGATAGTAACAGACCAAGGAGCTTGTTGCAACCAAACAAGGTCGATAAGCTCACATTCCTGCATAATAATATTGAATAGTTACATTATTTAATTTATATTCTTAGCCAACATATTAATATCAACCAAAAACATGAAGTTCCTTTTTTAACTTGAAGCCAATATTCTAGTAATAATATATTCTATTTTTTTGTTAGTTTTTGAATTTTGATTTTTATTTTTTAATTTAAATTTAAACATAATTAAGCCTAATATATTTTTAATACCACATGCAACTATTTTTTATTTAAAACATTTACTTTTTACGATCGACAGTTGCAAACATGCGCGGAGAATGGCAAAATTGTACGATGTCAATGAAAGAACAAGATTTTGACGAACGAACTAAAGACCAAAAGACTCGAACGAACGAACTAAAGATTGAACCACTAAGCAATGAACACATAGAGACGTCAAACAGCCCTGAAGCAGTTTGAGAGTCATTTTCAAAACGGCTGCCCCACAGAAGAAGAAGAACAGAAGCAGACTTCGGCTGAACGCTCGACCGGGTCAGCTCGCTGTTCGGCTCTCAGTACAAACAGTGCAAAGCATCAAAACTGCTTCAGTCGCACAACGACAGCGGAACGATAAGCATGTGCGTACTTCTTTGCGCTGTACGATCGTTTCCATGTGTGCGTGTATGCATGCACGGCCCGCGTATGAATGTATGCGGTGCTTGTGGTTTGGCAATAGGCAAATGCTTCGGCCAGCGCGCTGGCAGCCTGAAGTCAATTTTGTGTTTCGGCGTTGAGAGCCTAGAGACAGGTACAGTGGGCAAAAATGGTTATCTTGCGGCGAAAATGTTAAAACCTCCTCTGTTCTATAAGGATAATTTTATTTAGTAATTACATATTTATGTATTCCGAATTTTTTATTTTAATTCACAAATTTTGTCAATATTGGTAAAGTCATATACAAAAAATTTATAATTATCAAAACTTATTTTTGATATTATAATTTTGCTCTACAAAATATAATATAAATATGAATATTCAATCCATATTCTCAAAAATTAAACATAAATACACATGTTTTCAGATGCTAAAATAATTGCCGCCAAATAACCATTTTGGCTCACTGTAATTCGGTCTCTTAGCTCTCGATGACAAAGACAAAAACAAACACACAGTTGATTTCACGCTGGCCAGGCCCGTAGCTAAAAGTGCGCAGGGTGTGCGGTACAGAAGGGCTCTCAACAGTCAGGGGCTCACTGTTACCAAACATAAAAATGTTATTAATGGGGATATATTTGTACAATTTAATTCCTTTGGTAATCACAAATATATTTATTAATTAAGGTAATTTAAGTAGAAGTCCCTGATAAGTATTGCACAGGGGCCCGTAAAACCCTCACTACGGCCCTGTGCCTCGGTCTCTAGGCTCTCGACGCCGAAACACAAAATTGACTTCAGGCTGCCAGCACGCTGGCCGAAGCATTGCCTATTGCCAAACTTCACAAGCACCGCATACATTCATACGCGGGCCGTGCATGCATACACGCACACATGGTAACGATCGTACAGCGCAAAGAAGTACGCACATGCTTATCGTTCCGCTGTCGTTGTGCGACTGAAGCAGTTTTGATGCTATTCACTGTTTGTACTGAGAGCCGAACAGCGAGCTGACCCGGTCGAGCGTTCAGCCGAAGTCTGCTTCTGTTCTTCTTCTTCTGTGGGGCAGCCGTTTTGAAAAATGACTCTCAAACTGCTTCAGGGCTGTTTGACGTCTCTATGTGTTCATTGCTTAGTGATTGAACTATATAACGAACTAAAAGACTCGAAGACCAAAAGATTGAACTATATAACGAACTAAGACTCGAACGAACGAACTAAAGATTTAACTATAGTTCATCAAAAAATGAACTAATGAACTAAGTCCCTGAAACGAACCCAAATCAACAACTCTTCTGTCAAGCAAAGAGTTTTCGCTATCGATAGCATATTTGATAATTCCACTGCGATGAATTTAAAGCTTAGGATAGTCCGCACCACATCAGTAGTTGGCAATAGGAAATGCAGTTTAAAATCATGTGTGCTCTTTGATTTGTTGTTTACCATTTCTTAAGGGTGTTTGTATGTAAAAGGTGCACCACTTCAGGTATGTTTTTTGATCGAGTTTTTAAACTCGTTTTTCGAGCTGAACTGCAGGTGAATAAAGCGGAAATAATGTGAAAATGCAAGTATTTTAATTGGCCAATGCTAGTGTGTTGTTATTTTTATGCTTCACCCGTGTTTTTTTATTTAGCTGTACATGTTTTTACAATTGTTGGTTGTATCTTAATTGTACTTTTCCCAGAAATAATGCTCATATCGAGGTGTATTTTACATACACTATACGTCATGGACAATGTCATTGACAGATTTCTCATGATAACAATACAGAAAGCGTTAATTTCAAATAAAAACAAAAAACTGAAGAAAACTCGCTACTAATTACCTAAGTACATGATGTTGGCGTAGATATGTTGGTATGTGTTTTATATACGGTAAAGATATGCATACATATGCTGCGTTTGATGAATGAGAGCAGCACATGCGTCGCGCTTGGTCGACTGTTAGACTTGTTTATCAACCGAAAAGTCGTGTGTGACAGTTTGCCTGAATCCAGTCAAACCCGTGAGAGGCATACGAGGCTGCTGTTACGTTTAGTGCGAAGCTTTGCCAATGGATTTCTCATCTTGATTTGGTTTCGATTTATCCTTGTTCCTATTCTTGCATTGCTCAGCAAACATTTTGGCTTCAAAGTCGGCCAACATTCCCATGCATTCTCCGCCTAGATTCTCAATGGGCTCCCAGGTATTCTCCGTTTCGGGAAAGTTCCGCCATTTCAATAGCAGCTGAGGCCGCCCGCCCACATAGCGCTTTTTCAATATCTTCTCCACCAAGTGAGTCTCTTTTGCAAGTGTTGGTTGCGGAGGCTCTGCGTTGTTGTTGTTGTTCTTGGCGGCGTTCTTGTTATTGTTAGTGGATTTAGTTTTTTTGACTTTTGACCGCCTGCAGCTGCATGACTGGCCTTTCTTTTGCCGAAATTAATCGAAGCTCCGTTACGGGTATTAAATTCAGACATTTTAAAAAGTCAACTAAATGTACTGCGTCCAGCAACAATGTATGACAGAAACGATTTGCCTTTTATTTTACAACTTACACAGCAACTAGAAAATCAACGAATACAATCACTTAAAAAAAACAATCACTTACAAACTAGAGCAACATTTTTTACCTTGAAATAAGTTTGAAAACTCAAAACTTGAGCAGAAGTCAATTTCAATTGAAAGCAAATAAGGAATAAACGTATTGCAATTCTGCGTCAATAGAGAAGGGAGAAAGTCAAGAAAGGGTTGCCGGACCTGTCAAGTAGAGTTGTGCCGTTTAGTTCAGAGTTAGTTCGCTTGAACTCCTCAAATTGAACTAACGAACTAAATCCCTGATTTTTAGTTCATTAGTCTTTTGGTCTTTAGTTCATTGATCTTTTGGTCTTTAGTTCGTTGGTCTTTTGGTCTTTAGTTCATTAGTCTTTTGGTCTTTAGTTCATTAGTCTTTTGGTCTTTAGTTCATTGGTCTTTAGTTCGTTGGTCTTTTGTTCTTTTGGTCTTCGAGTATTTTGTTCGTTCGTTAGACCGATAGATAGTAACAGACCAAGGAGCTTGTTGCAACCAAACAAGGTCGATAAGCTCACATTCCTGCATAATAATATTGAATAGTTACATTATTTAATTTATATTCTTAGCCAACATATTAATATCAACCAAAAACATGAAGTTCCTTTTTTAACTTGAAGCCAATATTCTAGTAATAATATATTCTATTTTTTTGTTAGTTTTTTGAATTTTGATTTTTATTTTTTAATTTAAATTTAAACATAATTAAGCCTAATATATTTTTAATACCACATGCAACTATTTTTTATTTAAAACATTTACTTTTTACGATCGACAGTTGCAAACATGCGCGGAGAATGGCAAAATTGTACGATGTCAATGAAAGAACAAGATTTTGACGAACGAACTAAAGACCAAAAGACTCGAACGATAAAGATTGAACCACTAAGCAATGTGACACATAGAGACGTCAAACAGCCCTGAAGCAGTTTGAGAGTCATTTTCAAAACGGCGCCGCCCCGGGGGGGAGGGAAGAGGGGGGGGGGGGGGGGGGCCGGGGGGCCGGGGGGGTCATGTTGCGTCAGTACAAACAGGGACAGTGGGCAAAACTGATTCAGTCGCACAACGGCCGGGGGAGGGAGGGGGGGGGGCGCCCCCCTCCCGCGGGGCGGGCGCGCCCCCGGGGGGGGGGGGGGGGGCGGGGGCGCGGGGGGGGGGGGGGGGGGGGGGGGGGGGGGGGGAGGGGGGAAAGGCGCCGGGGGGGCGGGCGGCCGGGGGGGGGGCCTGGGGGGGGGCGGGCGGGGCGACCAGGGAGGGGGGGGGGGGGGGAAAAGGGTGATCTTGCGGCGAAAATGTGTTAAAAACCCTCCTCTGTTCTATAAGGATAATTTTATTTAGTAATTACATATTTATGTATTCCGAATTTTTTATTTTAATTCACAAATTTTGTCAATATTGGTAAAGTCATATACAAAAAATTTATAATTATCAAAACTTATTTTGATATTATAATTTTGCTCTACAAAATATAATATAAATATGAATATTCAATCCATATTCTCAAAAATTAAACATAAATACACATGTTTTCAGATGCTAAAATAATTGCCGCCAAATAACCATTTTGGCTCACTGTAATTCGGTCTCTTAGCTCTCGATGACAAAGACAAAAACAAACACACAGTTGATTTCACGCTGGCCAGGCCCGTAGCTAAAAGTGCGCAGGGTGTGTGCGGTACAGA
>JAEIGD010000234.1:0-93350 GCA_018903425.1 Zaprionus nigranus
ATTAATTAATAAAGGCTCCAAAAAGGAAATAAATTTAAAAAAAGGAGGAGTTTTCACCTCTAAGTTCGCAGAGTTTCAGACAGCTGACATTATTCTTTAGTTTAGCGATTTAAAATAAGCACCAGATTTAATTTATTTTGATTTATTTTATTCATTTTTTTTTAATTTTAAATTTCTTTAGGCAATTTTTATTCATTTAATTTTTAACCTTTGTTACAAATAGGAGTGGTTTTTGAAGTTTCGGTTTGGTTGCATTTAATCTGAAATTCATTTGTCGGTTGTCTGCTAATTTATCAGCTGATCTGTGGCAAGGGTCAGTGCTCCAGGAAGTTGAGTGGAGATGCGTGGTGAAAAATCATAAAAAAGGGTAAAAGTACATGTACTACAGAAGTTGCATGTAAACTATGCTACATAAGTGCATGAAATTTTCTAGTCATTTGGCGGATTAAATAAATGTATATGTATATGTAAATTTTTTCCACTCTAGCACCTCTTCGAAAGCGCTTTCGTCGCGGGAATAAAAGTAAAATCTGATTGAGTAACCAACACACAACACACAAACTTTTATGAGGCTTTGGCCACATTTTATTCTTTATATTTTATATACATATCCATATACACCTTGATTTTTAACCGCACTTATTTACTTTAAACAACACAAAAACAAAAAAAGTGAAACCTTATAGATTTGCACTTACCTAAACGATCACATAAAACAATACGCGAACTTTATAATTACATTTTTTCCATAACACCCGATAAGTGGAGGAAGTGCACTAACTAGCGATTCTCTCCATTACCACTCTATTTACTCTCAACTGTTGGTTATCGGAGATCAGTGTTCCTCTTCTTTGATAATCAGCTGATTGACCCATCAAACGAATGAATAAAGAAAGAATGCAAGAAAAATATTGTGGATTTTAAATTTCAAAGTCTTATACTATTTTATTTTGAAAGTTTTTAACTGGGTATTGGTGTTCTATATTTTTTATTTATTTTTGGTGTATTGTTAGGCAAATTTTGCAAATTTATTTATGTTATTCAATTTAACTGTGTTAACGTGTACATTATGTTAGGATTGATTTTAAAATTGTTTACATGATAGATTTATTAATTAAAATTATGAAATAAAGTATTTATATGGTTGAACCCGAGCGGAAGTGATCTCTTGAGGGGTCGCCATGCAAATAAGCAGGAATTTTGGCGACCAAAGTAGGCGGGCTTAACTGGCCACTTAAGATCTGTGGGCCATCGTTTACCTCCTCCTGTTTGTCTGTTTGTGTTTTATCTGTCCATGGGTTTTTTTTTCCTCTCCGGTCAATTATTGTTCGTCGTTCTGCACGTTTATTTATATAAATATATTTAGTAGGCCGTAAACTGGGCATATTAAGGAATGCCACCCCCTAGCCGACGTGAAGTAGCCGGAAATAATACGTGCTGCCCAGTTTGCAGATATCACCAGCCTACGGAGGTTGACTTAATAAGGCAACCGTTACACAATCGACTCGGCTTGTAATCCTGAGCAAGAATATATATACTTTATGGGGTCTCCCACGTCTCCTTCTGCCTGTTACGTACATTTGCACAAAGTTAGTCATACCCCTTTTTTGACTATTTTCAATAGTCGAAGGGTATCTATGTTAGAGAACAAAAACAATTTAACACATACAACTGTCGACACCTCTCACTCCATTTTTACTAACTTAAAAGTAAAGAGAACACACAAAATGAGTGTTGAAGCGGAGAGCTGCATCGACATGTTCTAGTGAAGATCCAATTTAAAAGCGAGGGTGTGTTCTCTCACTGTTCATAATACCGGTACTGAAGCGGCATAGGACAGGTTCTCTCACCTGGCTATAAAACTGGCACTTGCTACCTGTTTGAACTCAGTTGCTAACTACAAACTCTCTGTTGATGTCTACAAACTCTCTGTTGGTGCTAGCTACAACAACGATATCTACAACTATAACTACAACTACAACTACAACTAGCACCACACTACAACTACATCTCCAAAAAAATGAGCAAACAGGAAGAATTTGAATGCAGTCAATCAGTTCAACGGGATGATATTGAAGCCACTCTTAAGCAAAAGTAAGATGGAGACTGATGTGCGCTAACCAACCGTGAAAGCAACACGCAAGCAGACCAGGATTGGAAAATTATTGGCTCTTGAACTGCATGACTATATTTTGTATTTACCTGAACGTTATGCAAATATAAGAGATGAAACAATTGAGCTTCTAAAGGATAAACATTTCAACATAATCAAAATAAGTAATAACATTTAAAAAAAAAAAATAAAAAATTGAATAATGTAAATTAAGAAAAAAATAAAGTCTAAATTTTTGAAACCTCAAATTTAATGGTTATAAATATTTTAAACATTTACTATTTGTCCACAGTACTGAGGAAGTAATATAGAGAAATAGACATCTAAATTCAATAAAATGAGTAGGAAAATATTAGATCAGTTAACAAAAACTAGAAATATTCTGAAAAGAAAATTTTCTGAATTGAAGCAGGCAAAAAATGATAATATCTCTCATTTGGAAGACACTTTTAAGCCTATTACAGAACCATTGCATGAACTTGTTACAGATGTAAAGCATACCAACTATAATAAAATTAAAAAAATAAAGTATGAAAGAATAAAAAAGGAAGACTCTCCTATTGATAACACAACCCCACAAAAAAAAAAAATTGTCTTGATCTGGGTATTTGGCATATGCAGTTATATGTATTTTTGGGGCGCTGAATCCGAGTCCGGGGTCAGAAATTCTCCATCACGTCTGGATTTCGACCTAACCTCAAAAAACTGAAAAATCTTTGGATATCCGCCAAAAGATATAGAATCGTGATCTGGGCATGCGATATATGTTTTAACATGTATTTTGTCCTTCTAAGTCCGACTCCGAAGTCAAAATTTATATAGCACGTCTAAATTTCGACTTAACCTCAAAAAACTCGAAAAATTTTTAAAGGCCCAAAAAATAATGGGGGGTCATGATCGGGTCAAACGATATGTTTCCATATGTTTTTGGATCTTACGAATCCGAATCAAAAAAAAAAACTATCCTATCACGTCAGAATTTTAACCTAACCTAAAAATTTTTTTTTAAAAACTTCCAACATTTTTATTTATTTTTTAACATTGGATTAGGGTGTATTTAAATTTAATATAAAAAAAGCTTTTCTGTTGGTATACCCCCTTTTGAACATTGTTTTATCTGTATTCGCAATAGATTCCTTTAAGTAATGAATTTTTGCTTCAAAACTATATTTTAACTAATAAAAAACATAAATCAAATACGTGATTATACATACTTGCATAAATGCCAAAATAAATTATCAAAAAATTTCAATATTTTGAAAGTTTTTCAAATTTGTTTAGGTTATGTTGAAATTCAGACCCCAAAAAATAATGGGGGTCATGAAGGTCCAAAAACATATAGAAACATATATCGCATGACCCCCCATTATTTTTTGGGACTTTAAAAATTTTTCATGTTTTTTGAGGTTAAGGTCGAAATTCAGACGTGCTATATAAATTTTGATTACGGATTCGGACTTAGAAAAACTGATTTAGTTTCTAAACTGAATTAGTTTCATATACAGAGATTTTAGAAGAAACGAGTGTACATAGAAGAGGTTATGATCCACAAAAACAAATTAAAGGAACTCGTGCATTTAAATATACGAGAATTATTAAACCCTTGATATCGTCAACAACAACAACAATAATAATAAAACCTGCAGCTGTATCTAGACCATTTCAAACCAAGAAAAGAGGGGCTGGTGCTATGTTTATGAAGTTAAAACAGGAGAAACCAATTTATGTCTATTGGAAAAACGTTAACGAATTAGTTGAACGATTACAACTATTAAGAGCTTGACAAGCTGCTGGTAATAACAATCATACCAATGAAATTCTATCAATAACAGAAGAGTTGCGTGAAGAGAAAATAATAAACTAATAAATACAGTAGTCATCCAAACATTTCAATTATTATCAAAATGTCTATTGACAAGTTTGTTCATTTTTCGAATAATACAGTTTTCTTCAATTTTCAAAAGAGAACTTGAAAACCTAACAGGTGTATATCTTGATAGTGATGGTCATATAAATGTACAACAAAAAGAGTCAAAAATTCTTCACTACCGGAAAATGATTTTTGACTTAACAATAAAAGCGTATGTAGATGGGAAAGTAAATGAATTGAAAGCATTGCAGGAGGAAACAATAATTAAGGATTTTGATAAACAAAATACACGTATAACATTATTGGAAGATAAAGTAATCCATTTTCTTAATTCAATGGCAAATCTGGATAATGTTATGAATACAATTATCGAGATAATTAATAACTTAACTAGTTTTGTGAACAAACATTTAAAAAAACCTGCTGTAAAATCTATTACTATCGTAATAGATGGTTCGCTGATTCTGAGTAAAATGCATGAAAAATCTCTAAGCGTTTTAGAGAACGAAATTAAACAAACAAATTGAGAAGCGGTGGTTTCGATATATAACAAAATTTATTGTTGCTGATGGCACACTTATTGCTGCTTCCTTCGCAGAGCTAACTTTATACATACTATTAGAGCGTTACCCACAACTTTGCCACGCACTCTTAAATTTTGCCGTCGGCAATTGCCGATCGACTCAAAGCAAAGAGAGATTTACTTAATGACACTTCTTGTGTTCTCTTAACTATTACTTAACTACTGTGCTCAAACATTCCGGCCCTGTTGAAGAGCTCCGGTGTTTAACACATCGGGAGTCGGGCCAGCTTGTGGATTGGTCGCTGAATTGCGCCTGCTGGTATTTTTATTTCGGCTACTCGAACCTTGCCGTCCTCCCCTCGAATTGTGCGCGTTACGCGCCCGGTTATCCACTGCTGAGGGGGTGTGTTGTCGTCGTGAACTAGCACGACCGCCCCTTCCTCCAGGTTGTCCTCGCCTTTGGCCCATTGAGTTCGCTGCTGGAGGCTGAGCAGGTAGTCCTTGGACCACTTGCGCCAAAAGTGCAGTTTGAGCGCCGACAACTGCTGCCACAGCCTCAAATATCCTCGTCCTGGTTTCTTGCTGCTCTCGTCTGGATCGGATTCGCACGGCAGAGCCAACAAAGGCTGACCGATGAGTAGGTGGGCTGGCGTCAGCACCATCGCTGGGGTCGCTGCTATCGACGAGCAATGGCCTGGAGTTGAGCAGCGCCTCGACGTTCACCAAATGTGTGCTCAACTCGTCCTGCGTCAGGTTGGCGTTGCTCGCTCCTCGCAGAAGCCTGTGCTTGGCAGACTTCACTGCGGCTTCCCACAGTCCTCCAAGTGCGGGGCGCGGGGGGAATGAACCTCCACTGTACTCCTCTCTCCGCTGCGAAGTTCACCAGTTTCTCCTCGTGCTTGTGGAACGCCGTCTGCAGCTCCTTCAGCACGTTGCTCGTCCAACGAAATTCGTCGCGTTGTCGCTGAATATCGTCTCCGGTAATCCGCGTCTCCCGATGAACCTTTTAAAATCGTTCAAAAAAAGCATCAGTGGATAAGTTGGTTACCAGATCTAAATGCACCGCCTTTGAGGCAAAACAAACATAAACGCAGCATACATTTTTACCGGTGGTCTACCCCTGACTCTATAGCTAACATAGAACGGCCCACAGAAGTCTACTCCGCATACTCGAAACGGCCGACCTTCTCGAAGACGATCAGCAGGCAAATTTCCCATTAGTTGCCCCAACAATTTTGGCTTATATCGGAAACAGTGTATGCAATTCCGAACAACTGCAGTGCACAAACTTCGAGCATTTACTACCCAAATTTGCTGCCTCAAAAGTCCAAGAACTTTTGGGCCAGCCTACGATGCAAATAACTGACAAATAGTTGAATAAATCCCTGACTTCTTTGTCATTAAGAGCGGAAATTTAGCGTCATAAGAGAGAGACCCGTGTAGCAAACGTCCTCCTACTCGAATGAGTTCAAATTGTATTCCATTTTTGTCAAATACATCAATAAATGGATTCAGCGATTGCAACATTGGTGCTAGAACTACTGATTGTCTCAATAATTTCAATTCGCTTTTGAACGATGTGCTTTGTACTACGGCGATCAGTTTTAGAAATGAAATATTTTTTCTGATGCCGACACCACGAGAGAGTCTGATTTGAGCCCTTTGTAACAGAATCGAAGCACATAAGCCATTATGCGAATCAATTTTGGAAAGTTGGAGGGACGATTAATTAGCTCAACAAAACAATTTGGCTCAGCTTCTGTCAAAGTACATACAATAGCACTTTTATACCCTTCGACCATTGAAAATGGTCAAAAAAAGTATACTAACTTTGTGCAAATGTATGTAACAGGCAGAAGGAGGCGTCGGAGACCCCATAAAGTATATATATTCTTGCTCAGGATCACAAGCCGAGTCGATTGAGCCATGTCTGTCTGTCTGTCCGTCTGTCCGTTTGTCCGTCTGTGTGAACGCACAGATCTCAGCTATTATAAAAGCTAGAGTTACCAAATTTGGCAGGAAGACTCCTGTGTGGATCAAGCAGATCAAGTTTATTTCAAATGTTATGTGCCACGCCCACCGCCCCCACAAATCAATAATTTCATTTTTGAACTCAATTTGTAAGCGCTGTTTAAAAGATAGAACTTTCTGAATTAACATATAATAAGCTAAATGAAATATCTACGTAGTCTCCAAATTTCAGTCCGATCGGACAATAAACACAAAAGTTATTTAAGAAAGTATGAGCATAAAACCAAGTGCTTCTGTCAGCTAACAAGGGGGGCGGGCGAGCGCGTGGCACGAGCGCCATCTGTCGGGATTAATTTCAAAGCATGTCCATATGCATATGTGTATGAATTAAAGAAATTAAACTACACGGGAACATACTAGGTCGAAGGGTATCCCACTGTTGCGTGTTGCGCGACTGTTGTTTTTTCTTACTGGTGTGTCTTCGGAAGATTTGATTTCCGACGCTATTTCAACCAGGTGAAGCTGAGGCCATTGGTCTTCCTCCAGTTTCAAGAAACTTGGCCCATCGAACTATAACGAGCTAACAATCTCGTCTATGTCGGTTCCTCTCGTTACTAAATCTGCCGGAATAGCATCTGTTGGAACGTGACGCCACACAATACCTTTCGACATCTCCTGAATTTCTGCAGTTCTTTTTGCCACAAATGTGCCCAATATGCCAGAAATGCGTTTTAACCAATACAGCACAATCTGTGAATCCGACCAGAAATTCAAAGCTTTCTATATTAAATTTTGATAAAGTTGTCGCAATTTGGTGCAGTAAGAGCGCTGCTCATGCCTCTCTACACGAAGCTTGGTGGAGGAACTTTCAGGCCTAAGAACACATTGATGATAGAGAGATGATAGAGGAGTTGACTTCAGAAGGGACATGTGTCCCAAATCTAAATATTCTTTCATGAAGTCATGGTACATGTTTTTATGAACTGCATCCTTTGATATTTTACGCTCAAGTTGCAAAAAACGCCTTTCAGCAGTTTGAAAAGACAGACCAAGAAATACCCATGGAATGTCCACGCTGTGTTGTCGAAATGGATTTCAATACCCAACATTCAGCCGAAAAATTGTGAGAGTTTATTATTGCACCACCAACCATCGAGATAGCTAAAGATGTTGGCTCCCGCTGAGCCGTAACATCTGGGCCATGCTCTCAGACATCAAATTGATTTGGGAGCTACTATCAAGTAAGGCCCGTGCAGGATGCAACTGACCAAATCTGTCTTTAACATTAACGACAGCTGTGGCGAGAACAATTTGTTCATTGTTTGATACATGCCCTGAATACGAATTTGACATAGTCGCTTGAAGACTGGATACCTCACCTTGAGCAGGAGTAGTATACCTGTGAAGCAACGCATGGTGAGGCTTCGAACAAATTCGACATTTTGATGCTTTACATTTTGACACCATATGACCCACAATCAAACAATTTAGGCACAACTTTTTGTGTTTTGACGAATTCAAAACGTTACATAACACAGACGATGATGAACGCCCTCCATCAGCACAAGCAAAGAACGATTTAAACTGATGGGGCTTCTTAGCGTCAACTCGCGACCTTGTTTTGTCCCGAGTTGACTCTTCTGCTGATAGATACTGATATCTTTTATTCAATTGTCTAGCACAATCTCCCCAAGATGGCAGCATATCATAGTCAAGCTGCTCTTCAAAACGAGATTTGGTAACATGGTCTACCTTTGCCATGACCATGTGAATTATCATTACATTAGCAATGTCTTTGTCATTTCCTAACGACGACAACGAAGAATAAATAGCAGACACCGTATCTATGATCGATCTTAAACTCGATGCAGATGATTTTGTCATTCTAGGTATATCAAACAATTGTGAAACTGTATCAAAGAATATAAGACAGTTGTTGTCATACACTAGCGAGGGCCTTTGGGTAGATACAATCCGTTAATTGGTACGGCTTAACTAGCCCTAATGCTTCATCTGCCAAACAAGAAACTAGATGATTGAACTTTTCGACGTTTGACAAGGAATTGTCGTCATCGACTAAACTTTCAAACAGGCGCATCAAATTTTTGTACTCTGAATGTTTGCCACTAAATTTTGGCAAACGCATTTTCGGCAACTGAGATCGCTGCCTCGAAACTATGGAGCAATCATGCACGCTAACTCTGTTTTATCAGACGAATGGTCTTTGCTTTAATTGCTGTTTGCATACGAGCAATATCAGCAGTAACCTTGTCAAATCTTTGCAAGCACATTTGTAGTTTTGTGCTTGTCTTGCTGATTTGTGGCTTTTCACTTGTCTTTTCGGACTCAGACATGTTGAATAAAGAAAAAACTTATAAAAATTCAAAAGGAATAAGTGTCACAAACTTTGTGAGCTACCCTCGCAACAGCTAACTATGTAAATCTAACTTGCTTATACACACACACGCGCAAACTATGCGTTGTGTGAGCAAACAAACGAAAGTGATTCAAGCGATCCGAAATAAAGCACGCTAAACTTTTTCTGTAACTGCTTTTGTAGGCAGCGTTGTAAAATGCGGAGTGTGGGGTATGCAATGTAACAAGAGAATATCTAAGTGGTATGTATTGTAGTGTATCAAACAAACGAAAAGAGAAACAAAAGAAAAACGAAGATTAAATCAAACGTTTTCTGCGCTACGTTTGTAGACAGCAATAGAATATGCGTGGTGCGGGGTGACAAAATGCAAGCGTCGCCAAATGCTAGCGGCGCCGAATGCAAGCGAAAGAGAAGACGAAAGATTCAAAGCGCACGCAAAGAAACGGTCTGAGTTCAACGGATGCAACGACGAAAGGAAATATGTATGTAGGTGTGTATGTGCAAACGCAAATATGTATATGCTTATAACTTTATGTATTAACGCATGTTATAAAATTCGGGGTTATATGTAAATATGTACATATATGCATATGTAGCAAAAGCGAATTTGCAAAAAGACCGCGATAATTTTGCGTTGGCACAATGACACCCACAATTAATGACAATTTGACCACCAGAAGTTTTATATTTAAATAAGAAATGTAAATAAATATTGCCGTTTTGTTTGTTTATCTATGTTTATATCAAGATCATGCAATCGAATATTACTTGCTAGTATATATATGTATGTCGGAGCGCGTCCCCCAGGAATTTTGGGAACCGTTACCATGATTTCACAATCTGATGAAATTGTAGCATTGTGGTGAAATTCTGAGAAGCACTGCAGCAGAGGCGCGGACAGCCTCTGCAGCTGAGTGAGGTCCGATCTAGTTGTCATAAATAGTGTGTTAGAGAGGGATGACAATATAGTGAACGCCAGTGTTGTGTATAGACCGAATAGAATATGAGGAGGATTAGAAAAGGAGAAAAACACCTCAGTGTAGTTTAGCTGGTGGAATAAATCGGAACTTGCTGTGCTGCTGTACCAAAATTGTGAAACTTACAAATAAAATGGATAAGACTCCCCTATTTGCCGACATATATAAGAACCAATATATGTGTTTATGTTCATATGTATATAACTCAGAACTGTTTTGTTCTATTGTATATAATATTTGGCGGTTATTTTGTGAGGTAGGCGCGAAATAATACTACATATGGCATTAAAGTATTAACATAAATACATACATACTAGCTTATATATTTTGCATGCAAAGGTTATTACAGTAAGTGCCAAGAATTGAGCTGTTCACTAATTTTTATAATTTTATGTTGAACCAGCGACAATACAGTAAACTGTAAGCTCAATTTTTTGACACTAATACCTGGAGACTGTCTAGGGAATCAATAGACATGGAAACGACGGCTATTTTCCATTAGGTCCAGCGGCGACAACAAAAACGGCTTGGCAGTTGGGTCCAGCGGCGACGACAAATACGGCTTGGCAGGCTGCACACTTTGTTATTATTGTCTTTTTTAATTTAACCCACACACGAACGCGCAAGCAATAGCCAACCAGTACACAATAATTGTCAATCAATTTAAATTGTTTATAAAACACACCGAAGTCCCTGCTCGGGCGCCAATGAAAAATCTCTAAGCGTTTTTAGAGAACGAAATTAAACAAACAAATTGAGAAGCGGTGGTTTCGATATATAACAAAATTTATTGTTGCTGATGGCACACTTATTGCTGCTTCCTTCTCGAGAGCGAACTTTATACATACTATTAGAGCGGTGACCACAACTTGGCCACGCACTCTCAAATTTGCCGTCGGCAATTGCCGATCGTCTTAAACTAAGAGAGAGATTTACTTAATGACACTTCTTGTGTTCTCTTAACTATTACTTAACTACTGTGCTCAAAGAATACATATGGTCAATCTCCTGATCATCAAACTGTTATAATATATGAAAAAAGAGATGAAGAATATCCAGAAGTTATAATAATGCCCCAAAAAATGTAATGAAAATTTTAAATATAATCAATTGCTACTTACAATTAAATTCAACATGTCACTTGATAAGTTCGGACATTACTCAAATAAAGTAGAATATTCAAAACACTTTTGGAAAGGTGTTGAAAAATTTGAAGTTTTATTCAATGACTCTGATGGTAATCTGAATGCACAGAAGAAAATATTTAAAAATTGTCTAACACCCATAAATGAAAATGATTTAACATCAAAACAGTTATTTGTAGTATAATTTATGTATATATAAAATTTATATATATAATTATATATAATATACTATACTTAAGCTTTCCTATATATATTAACAGTTTGCATACATACATATGTAGAATTGCAGATATTAATACGTGTCGTATTTGATGTTTAAATACAAACATTATTTTAAGAGGAATTGGTGACTACCGTATTCATACAGACATCTGCTATGCAACTGCTAGTGTCTCTTTCTCTAGTCAGAGGGGACCCTGGATGCGGCTAGTTATCATTCGGTTGGCGTGGTTCGATGACTAGAAACAATGTTAAGTTAGATAGAGAACAATATATAGCTTTACAAAAAAAAAATGTAGTCCCGTTGCCTATTTCAGATCTATGACACAAGTTATAAATGTACTGACGTCATTCAATGATGACGAGGCTGATATAGGTGTTGGTGCAGCCCGCCTTCTTTACCCGCCCTACCTTGATTTCCTTTCGGCGACGTTATTAGGAAATCCCTAAACAAGTCAGCTGATCTGCAAGCTCAGCCCATTTTCATCCAAAGAAACATATTATTGAATTTAGTTAAACATTATAAACATCTTTCATTTATTTATAATTAGGATAGATTGAATTAATTGTCTTATCATGATAATATTTACAAAGTAGTGCAAGAATGTTGCAACAATTTATTCTTCCTTTTCTTTTTCTATTTAATTAAAATATTTATTTTTCCTTTCAGATATTAACTTTCGATTTAAATAATAAGAGTCTAGATACATGTTTCATTTTCGAATTTAAAGTTTCAAAAATATGGCAATAAATTTGTCATAAGGCATATTCTCTTCATTAGTTTTTTCTTTTCTTTTCAGTTTTTCGATTTCAACATTTTCTTTATTTTAATATATCTAAGTTACTAATATGGGCCAGTGAATTGTATAATTAACTTAGCAATTCATATTGTGTGCAATAAAACTTTTTTCACTTACTCCGACAAGATCCTTAGTACGAGTTCAAGTTGATGTACGGTGTGTTGCTGTTTTTTGTTACAAAATAATAATATTTATGGCACACGCATAATTATCAATTCACTGTTAAGGAACTGATCATATAATTTTTCTCTATATTCGTATTTCTTTATACGTGATCAGTTAAGCACACTGCATTGGCCTAATGCCAAAGAAAATGTTCAAAGAGACTTGACAAAAGTGAAGAGGAAGACAAATTATTCAGCCTATTCAGAAATTAAATTTAAGGACCGTTTAGATTTTTCTATATATACATAATATGAATGCTTAGAAATTAAAAACTAGATTCAATTCATTTTAGCACTTATATTAAATTTAATTTTCAATTTTTTAAGCACTCACATTATTTTTAGCTTTTAATTTAACTTTCTTTGTTTTAGTATTTTTTGTAGATTCGATTTTATATTTTTAAACATCCGAGAAGGGTGAACGCACGAGTTTAACAATTGGTCAATTAGTGTGCGTGTGATATGTGTGTGTGTGATTGATTAATTTTTACATGATTTTATGTGTGTGTGTGTCATGTGTGTATTATTTCATATTTTATCTTTTTTTTTTTTTTTTCACTATTTACTTTCACTATTCTGCGCCCCAAACTGGTCGATGCAATTATAGATGATGGATTAAAGATGATATTCGCCTCCGCCGCCAACAATGTATGTTTCTGTGTACTGGCAGAAACAACACAATTCTTTAATTCCACCAAGGGAAACAACCTGAGAATTGTGTAACGAATAATTATTATATGCACAGATGGCATATGAAATTATGTTGCTACTTACAATTGTTTAACGCAAGGCCGCTTGACCGAGAGGTTATGTGTATGTGTGGCGTGCTTGCGCACCTCGTGCTAAGGGCAGCGTCACTATACACAAATTATGTGTAACAGAATAATAAGTCAGAATTACACTATTCATCCGATTAATGCGGCAGAGCGCACGAGCCCGACTCAAGTACGCGTTGTCTTGAGCCAGTGGCTGTGTCGAAAATAATTGGAGTGCCGCTAGGGTGATCCTGAGGGCTATGCACACAAGTGTCTAGAGAAAAACCAGGAAATTATTAGAGCTTGCCCAGCAATAAGTAATTTCTGTTAATACAGTACTTACTTGGTAATAAAACCAGCAAAACTCGCTAAATTCCGTGGATGATGCCTTTCAAAAAGTAGAGAATATAAATTTTTCTCACTTTGAATTTGATAGAGGCAGGTCGCGTTGGCTTGGCGTCAGACCACGGGCTTAGATATGGCAAAGCTCAACTTTTCTATGATCGATATTAATGATGCGATAGTTTGTTGAGAAAGGGCTAAGCTAGTCCCTAGAAACTTCATCAACACTAATATCGATATCTTAACGAAATACTCGTATCAGGGATGTACACTACAGCCACAAGTCTCAATGACTTTAAAAAGATTCAAAGAGGACATCCCGACGCTTTTAATGCTTTAGATCCTTAGCGTGCTAAGTACCTAGCTCTCTTCAATGCAGATCCTCCAATACATAATACGCTGATCCCAATTTCGCTTTTATCCTTGATTTGATCCACTGAAGATTCAACTTAGCATTAATTTGCTTAGCGAAATTGCTTTGCGCGAAATTTCTTCGAAAGATTTCCTGCCCCACACAGTAAGACACCTCACGTGAGCGCAAGTTATACTGCCTCTCATTAATTTCAAACGCTTTAGATACATTCGCCTTGAGTTGCTTCCTTAATGCTACAAGCTGATCTTCTCGCAACAATATGTCTTCAGCCTCTCCCAAAAGATGAAACTTGTTGAGGAGTTTATAAGAGCTGCCATGTGTTGCCATGTTAAAGCCATAAAGCGCGAAATAAGGAGAACAACCTATGCTTTTGTGGTGAGCATTTCTCAGCGCGCAACTTATCGCGTGAATATGTCTATCCCACTCATAATGACTATCCGATAGGAACGCGCGAATACCAGCAAAGAGCAATTGACGCGTGCGGACGCATTCGATTGTGGGGAATATGCAGCCGTGTACATGTGACGAACCCCCAATGACGTTAGCCAAGCATTAAAGTCTTTGCTTTTGAACTGAACGCCATTGTCACTAACAACGCATGAAGGAATGCCATAGGGAAAAAGATTTGATTCTGGAGAAATTCCTGTATCGGTGCAATAGTAAACTTTTTCAGATGACACACCCAATAGAACTTCGAAAAATGGTCCAAGACTATAAGAAGCCCTATGTTTCCATGTTTACTGCGCGGATACGGGCCAAGAATGTCAATGTATAGACGCTCGAAAGGTCTATCCGTCGTGGCAGCTTTACCCATCGGAGGTCTCAAAGTGATATTTGGAGCTTTTGTAGCCTTGCACACGTCGCAATTGCGTACATAATCCCTCACCTGAGTGACCATTCCGGGCCAAAAGAAATTACGCCTAATGAGTTCCAGAGTTTTGGCCATGCCGCCATGAGCACTGGTCACCGTGTTATGCAAACTATTGATCACAGACTCGGTTAACGCTTGCGGAACCCAAAGTTTCCATGCCAGCTGCTCACCAACTGCTGTGCCGTCGGTGTGTTGTGTGCGTATGTACAGATATTGATCCTTGACTTTCAGGTCAGGATAATTACCATCAGGGCTTAAAGCCTCCTCGCGTAATTGACGATACTCTGCATCCTCAAAATGGGGAGAATCTAAGTCTATGACTGGCTTGAGCACTTCTAGTGCTTCTACCTCATTTTGGTAAATTCGGGATAGTGCATCAGGTACTACATTATCCTTCCCTCTACGATGACTAAGACTGAACTTGTAACCTTGCATGCGTATGGCCCACCTGGCCAATCTACCCTTCAGGTTTGGTTGACGCATCAGCCAGAGGAGACTCGCATGGTCTGTAATTATCTCAAACTCCTGCAGCTCGAGATAACAACGGAATTTGTCGATGGCCAGCACCGCAGCCAAGCATTCACGTTCTGTGACACTGTAGTTGCGTTGCGCCGAGTTGAGTTTCTTCGACATGAAGGCAACAGGGCGCTCTTCTTTGTCTTCTGACAACTGAACCAATACTGCTCCCACACCACAATCGCTGGCGTCGCAATGAACATAAAATTTCTTTTCAAAGTCAGGGTTTTGTAGGACGGGTGCTGAAGTAATAACTTCCCTGAAGTTTGTAAAAGCGACTTGAGCTGCATCCGTCCACACAAACTTCTTTTTTGAAGATAGAAGTTCTGTTATCGGAAATACCAGCTCAGCAATGTTCTTGTTAAATCGTCTATACCACCCTACAAGACCTAGAAAACTCCGAGCCTGCTTCAACGTCTTTGGTGGTAGCCAGGAGTTGATGGCTTCCACTTTATTTGGATCGGTGGCGATGCCGCCGTGCCCTATCAAATATTCCAAGTACCCCACCTGTGTAACGCAAAAGTGACTCTTTGAAATGTTCAAGGTCAAATTAGCTCGGCGAAATTCGTCAGACAAACGAATCAGAACTGCTAAATGGGTATCGAAGTCTTCAGAGACTATTCAAATATCGTCTAAATATCCGAAAACGCACGTCTTGAGATCCGGTGGAACCAATTGATCCACTAATCGACACATCGTTTGAGGCGCGTTACACAAACCGAAAGGCATAAAGGTAAATTGGTACAACGGCCTACCAGGGACGGTAAATGCGGTTATAGCTTTGGCTTCCTCGGTGAGAGGTATCTGCCAAAAGCATCCTTAAGGGCAACTTGGTGATAATGTTAGCCTTAGGTAACCTCGACAATATGCCGTCTATGTTGGGCAAAGGATACGCGTCTTTCCGGGTGCAGTCATTTATACGACGTGCATCGAGACAAAGCCGCACCTTCCCAGGTTTTATAACTAATCGCATTGGTGAGCTCCATGGGCTCTGTGACGGTTCAATGACACCATCTGCTAGCATTCTATCGATCTCTTGATACATAAGCTTCTCTACTCCAGGTAAAACTGGATAAAAGCGCTGTTTGATGGGCTTTGAAGTGCCGACATCTATGTCATGACTCAATAGCGACGTTTTTCCCAGCCCTTGCTCAGCATAATTTGGAAACAAATTGATGACTGAAGCGAGACGAGCTTTTGAGATTCCGTCAAATAACTCCGGGAGCAAGGTCGAAAATTCTCCAAGCTCTTTATACCTAAAATTACACGTTTATTAATGGATGGAATGACGTAAAAATCTATCTTTTTTCAAATGCCGTTGTAGTTCACGTCAACGCAGAGAATACCTGTAACTGGATGGCTTTTCCCGTCTGCGGTTTTAACATGCGAAACAATCGGTTTGAAGTGTGTACAGTCCGTCCAACTCTTCCCACCCAAATCAGCTCCGATACAGCTGATGTTAGCACCAGTGTCAAGAAGTCCTATTTCCAGTCAGGTCTAAGAATGAAACAGCAGCATACAGACGACCATCAGCCTGGTCGTTGACGATGGCTGTAATCAGTCGTCGTTGTGACCTTTTGACTATTGACCAGAAGTTACGCATACGCAACGTGCTGCGTTTGATTTTGCGACAAATAGAGGATATATCTCCGAAAATCCGGGAACGAACCCGCTCATAATGAGCTAGCCGCTCATGATAAGGACGAAACGGGCTCAAAGCTTGTAAGTCTGGTGAGTTTGCGCGAGTGTCGTTCCTAAAGGAACCGACAACCGCTGGGAACGATCTGCCTCGACAGATTTCCCTGTGACAGCGGGCTTTATTAACGGGCCTTTCGTCGGCTGTCGACAACGGGACCCACTTTCGGGTTTTTCCGCCCTTTTTATGCAGGTCGGACACTGGGGCTTATAAATGTCCTTGGGTCCGCACCCATAACAAAATATGCAGCGCACTGCTAAACACATATCCCATGTGTGACCTGGTTTGTTGCAATTCCAACAAGTCAAAGGTTTTCTTGCCAATTGTACTGCTTCTACAGATGCATTCGCTTCTGAATCTGATTGGAGCCGAGTCTTCTTCGGTTTCTAAGGCCGCGACAGCTCTTTAAAACTTTAGGACCAACTGCGTTTTTAGCAGATCGATGAAATTCGACGTCTCCTAAAAGGTTTTCTCGTTTATAAGTCAGCTGTCTGAGATGGGCGACTGAAGATACTGGCACAAAAAGTAAAGCTTGCCGAATATCTGGCAATAAGTTACGCAGTAATTGCTGTGTTAATCGATATTCATCAAAGGGTTCTACGAGACGAGTAGCAATTTTCATAATTTATTCGTCATACAGTTCGAATGATTCTCCTTCTCGCCGTTTACGCGCACGGATTTCTTCCATGAGGATGTCATCATCCTTGAAATCCTGATAATGGCTTTTGAAAGACAAGCAAAAACTCTTTCCTAAGTGATCACCCTAGTTTCTTTACGAAAGCGCCAGTATCATTCTCTGGCCTTTCCTGTGAGAAGGACGTGCAAATTTTTGCGCAGCATCGAGAAAATCCCGCTAAGATAATCTTTAGTGAGAGCGTTAACTCGATACAAAAATTCTTGAACTGATGGACCCGTAGGTTCTCCATCATATTTCTCCCCACCCTTGGATCAGTTGAGTTACCCCTTTCAGGACTGAGCGTTGTAATAGAGCGCGCTTCGCTTCGTGAGAAGTTTGCTTGAGGCGAGCGAGACTGAACAGTATTGTTCGAAACTTTAGGTGGTGTCACATTAGATTGAAGATGCACATTAGATAATTTCGTTTGAATGATACTTTCCATTCTTTTCGAAAATTCTATTGTAATCGATTTCTACTTGTGGCTTTGATTGTGTATCTGTCACTCTGAGAATTTTGAGGTCGTGATGTACCTCTCCTCCTCCGTCTACCTCGAGTAGGACGCTTGGTTGGCTGAGTGTCAGGATTGGATATATTGTCTTCACTTGAAGCATTTGATTTGTTCAATTGTGTTGATCTAGAATGAGACACGGGCCAACGCTGGCCTTTATACCTAGTATCGTGCACTCTCTCCTCCTCTAGCTGTAACTATTGCGAAGGCCTGGCATTGCAGTTGAATACCTGCCGTGGACTCACTATCGGACATTTCGGGGTGTCTCTGAGATAATTTTGAAGGAAATCCCGATGAAACGCATGACCACACTCAGTTGTTACAACATTTGAGGATCCTGTCATGTGTTCATCGCAAAGAAGACAGAGACCTATCGGTGCCTGTGGTTCTGGCACCAATAAATCTTTTGGGGCTGTGTGCAAGTGGCATGTCTGGCTGAGACATAAGTTAGTTACAAAAGAAAATCAACTCGACTTCCACGAGATCAATGACACCTACAACACACGTATTAATAAAAATTAATAAATTTTTTATTTATTTATGTAATTTTCTATTTATTTTTTTTTTTTTTGATTGGTTTAGTTATTTATTTGTTTAAATTTCGTGAAGATTTCATAAGTTAATTGGTTTTTTGGACTACTCGTGGGCCTAACTATACGGACCAGTTTATTTATTTATATATATATTTTTTTTTTTTCATTCTGTATATATGCTTGGTTTTGAATTTTTGTATACGTGCGCTATAAGAAGACCTCAGGAACGGACGTAGTGTCGCATCGCAACACTCACATATTCCAATTTCCCATTGTGCATCTCTAGCAACGCAAGCATAACTCCTTTTGCAGTAGATATCAAGACTACCTTTCGCTGAGTTATTCAAGGCTCTGAATAGCAGAAGAAAAATATCGCAATGGTTTATTCTCCATCCAAACCTGAACCCACGAACTATCAAGATATATATAAAATTTAACCTTTTATTTAGCATATCTCCTTTCCTTTTAGGTCATATCCGACTCCACGCATAGAATTCCCGCTGGTACTATGGAGTTGCTAATAGGTTTTACTATTACAAGAATTTACATTAATATGTGCACACTTAGAAGCAATATGAATCTTATGGAACCTGCTGAGGGTTATTCTTTGGACTTGCCAAAGGAAATACAATTCCGCTCAGTTAATTCCATAAATTCATACCTTATGTGTTTTCTTCACCGTTCTAGCCTTCTCGTTGCTCGAGGGGATGGTGTGCCGGCCGCTTTTCTCCCATACTCATTTTCCACTCAGCTTCCTTGGACATTGCGACATCGGTTGCCTGCTATGGATTCTTCAAACTTGGCTAAAAGGGATAAATTATTGCAACAACTAGATATAGATTATTGGTGCTAATACTTGTGAGATATACGAGGATCTTTTCATATTTTTATATTTCTCTGACTCTTCCTTTGAGTCTTTTAATAATGAGATTCAAGTTTATCACACGATAGAATCAGAACAAGCTTTTATGATTAGTCAAATTCCCTCACAGATTGAAAGATCTTTGATGGATACATTATCGTCTGATAGTCAACAACAACTATATGATTAGTCAAATTCCCTCACGGATTCACAAGATCTCTGATGGATAACTGAAAGCACATTTCGTCTGACAGTCATATTCCAACAGACCCTCACAACTCGTTTGAAACTCACCGACCGAAGCTTGCATATATTGCTATCACTCAGAGTATTTGAAGCTTAGATAAAGCCGTCTCGCTACTGATGGAATTATTGCGAAGATCGACGTCTCTAAACGTTCTGTTGAGGCGCTTATTTGTAAGAATGTAATTGCGTGCGCAATTACAGATGTTATGTTTTCCACGCGTAGCGCGCCCCCAACTATTTTGTAAATGTAGTATAATTTATATATATATAAAATTTATATATATAATTATATATAATATACTATACTTGAGCTTTCCCTATATATATTAACAGTTTGCATACATATGTAAAGCGAAATGTATTTGATGTTTAAACAAACAAACAGATATTATGCGTACAGGAGGGGTATAGCATAGCTTATAAGAACATGCATTCTACCGTATTCTACAGACATCTGAAATGCAACTGCTAGTGTCTCTTTCACTGTCAGAGGGGACCCTGGATGCGGCTAGTTATCATTCGGTTGGCGTGGTTCGATGACTAGAAACAATGTTAAGTTAGATAGAACAATATATAGCTTCATAAAAAAAAAAAAATTTAGTCCCGTTGCCTATTTCAGATCTAAGGACACAAGTTATAAATGTACTTGACGTCTTTCAAATGATAACGAGGATGGGAAATAGGTGTTGGTGCAGCCCGGCTTCTTTACCCGCCCTACCTTGATTTCTTTCGGCGACGTTATTAGGAAATCCCTAAACAAATTCAGCTGATCTGCAAGCTCAAACCATCCAACCAAAAAACGTATTATTGAATTTAGTTAAACATTATAAACATCTTTCATTTATTTATGTTAGAGATAGATTGAGTTAATATTGTCTTATCATGATAATATTTACACGGAAAAGAATAAAAGAGTGTAGCAGCAATTTATTCTTCCTTTTCTTTTTTTCTAATTTAATTAAAATATTTAAGTTTCACTTTCGATATTAACTTTCGATTCAGATAAATAGGAGTCCAGATACATGTTTCATTTTCGAATTTAAAGTTTCGAAATATGGTAATAAATTGTCATAACGCATTTCTCTTCATTAGTTTTTTCTTTTCTTTTCAGTTTTTCGATTTCAACATTTTCTTTTTTCTTTTGTAATTGCTTTTTATTTTAATAAATCTAAGTTAATTTGATGGGCCAGTGAATTGTATAATTAACTTAGCCAATTCTATATTGTGTGCAACTCAAACTTTTTTTCACTTACTCCGACAAGATCCTTGGTACGAGTTCAAGATGATGTACGGTGTGCTGTTTTTTTTTTTTTTGTTACAAAATAATAATATTTATGGCACACATAATTATTTCAATTCTGTTAAGGAGCTGATCATATAATTTTCTCTATATTCGTATTCTTTATACGTGATCAGTTAAGCACACTGCATTGGCCTAATGCCAAAAGAAAATGTTCAAAGACTTGACAAAAAGTGAAGAGGAAGACAAATTGTTATTCAAGCCTATTTCAAAGAAATTTTAAAGGACCGTTTAGATTTTTCTATATACCATAATATGAATGCTTAGAAATTAAAAACTAGATTCAATTCATTTTAGCACTTATATTAAATTTAATTTTCAAAGTACAAGCACTCACATTATTTTTAGCTTTTAATTTAACTTTCTTTGTTTTAGTATTTTTTTGTAGATTCGATTTTATATTTTTAAACATCCGAGAAGGGGGTGAACACGAGTTTAACAATTGGTCAATTAGTGTGCGTGTGATGACGAGTATGTGTGATTGATTAATTTTTACATGATTTTATGTGTCCCCATGTGTGTATTATTTCATATTTTATCTTTTTTTGTTTTTTTTTCACTATTTACTTTTTCACACCCCGTCTGCACTGACTGGTCGATGCCCCAATTATAGATGATGGATTAAAGATGATATTACTCCGCCGCCTGAACAATGTGTTTCCCCCTGTGTACTGGCAGAAACAACTACAATTCTTTATTCCACCAAGGGAAACAACCTGAGAATTGTGTGTAACAATAATTATTATATGCACCAGATGGCATGCGAAATTATGTTGCTACCACAGTATTGTTTAACATAAAGCCGCTTGACCGAGGAGTTATGTGTATGTGTGGCACGTCTTACGCACCTCCCGTGTACTAGGCAGCGTCACTATACACAAATTATGTGTAACAAGAATAAGTCAGAATATTGACACTATTCATCCGATCCTTGTGGCAGAGAGCGCGAGCCCGACTTCAGAGTACGCGTTTGTCTTGAAAGGAGCCCAGTGGCTGTGTCGAAAATGGTGGAGTGCCGCAAGGGTGATCACATGAGGGCTATGCACACAAGAGTGTCTAGAGAAAAACCAGGAAATTATTAGGAGCTTGCCCAGCAATAAGTAAAATTGCTGTTAATTTACAGTACTGCGGTAATAAAACCAGCAAAACTCGCTAAATTCCCGTGGATGATGCCTTTCAAAGGTAGAGAATATAAATTTTCTCACACTTTGAATTTGATAGAGGCAGGTCGCGTTGGGTTGGCAAAGGATAAGAACCACGAAGGAAACGCTTTTAGAATATGGCAAAAGCTCAACTTTTTCTATGATCGATATTAATGATGCGATAGTTTGTTCGGAAAGGGCTAAGCTGGTCCCTAGAAACCATCAACACTAATATCGATATCTGGTCGAAAATTCTCCAGACGTTTATACCTAAAATTACACGTTTACTAATGGATGGAATGACGTAAAAATCTATCTTTTTTTCAAATGCCGTTGTAGTTCACGTCAACGCAGAGAATACCTGTAACTGGATGGGTTTTCCCGTCTGCGGTTTTAACATGCGAAACAATCGGTTTGAAGTGTGTACAGTCCGTCCAACTCTTCCCACCCAAATCAGCTCCGATACAGCTGATGTTAGCACCAGTGTCAAGAAGTCCTATTTCAAGTCAGGTCTAAGAATGAAACAGCAGCATACAGACGACCATCAGCCTGGTCGTTGACGATGGCTGTAATCAGTCGTCGTTGTGACCTTTTGACTATTGACCAGAAGTTACGCATACGCAACGTGCTGCGTTTGATTTTGCGACAAATGGAGGATATATCTCCGAAAACCTGGGAACGAACCCGCTCATAATGAGCTAGCCGCTCATGATAAGGACGAAAACGCTCAAAGGTTGTAAGTCTGGTGAGTTTTGCGCGAGTGTCGTTTCTAAAGGAACCGGACAACCGGTGGGAACGATCTGCCTCGACAGATTTCCCTGTGAACCGGGCTTTATTAACGGGCCCTTCGTCGGCTGTCGACAACGGGACCCACTTTCGGGGTTTCCGCCCTTTTTATGCAGGTCGGACACTGGGGCTTATAAATGTCCTTGGGTCCGCACCCATAACAAAATATGCAGCGCTCTGCTAAACACATATCCCATGTGTGACCTGGTTTGTTGCAATTCCAACAAGTCAAAGGTTTTCTTGCCAATTGTACTGCTTCTACAGATGCATTCGCTTCTGAATCTGATTGAGCCCAGTCTTCTTCGGTTTCTAAGGCCGCGACTGCTCTTTTAAAAACTTTAGGACCAACTGCGTTTTTTAGCAGATCGATGAAATTCCACGTCTCCTAAAAGGTTTTCTCGTTTATAAGTCAGCTGTCTGAGATGGGCGACTGAAGATACTGGCACAAAAAGTAAAGCTTGCCGAATATCTGGCAATAAGTTACGCAGTAATTGCTGTGTTAATCGATATTCATCAAAGGGTTCTACGAGACGAGAAGCAATTTTCATAATTTATTCGTAATACAGTTCGAATGATTCTCCTTCTCGCTGATTACGCGCACGGATTTCTTCCATGAGGATGTCATCATCCTTGAAATCCTGATAATGGCTTTTGAAAGACAAGCAAAACTCTTCCCAAGTGATCACCCTAGTTTCTTTACGAAAGCGCCAGTATCATTCTCTGGCCTTTCCTTGAGAAGGACGTGCAAATTTTTGCGCAGCATCGGAAAATCTCCACTAAGACAATCTTCAGTGAGAGCGTTAACTCGATACAAAAATTCTTGAACTGATGGACCCGTAGGTTCTCCATCATATTTCACTCCCCACCCTTGGATCGGTTGAGTTACCCTTTCAGGACTGAGCATTGTAATAGAGCGCGCTTCGCTTCGCGAGAAAGTTTGCTTGAGGCGAGCGAGACTGAACAGTATTGTTCGAAACTTTAGGTGGTGTCACATTAGATTGAAGATGCACCTTTTTTTAGCATATCTCCTTTCCCTTTTAGGTCATATGCGACTTCCACGCATAGAATTCCCGCTGGTACTATGGAGTTGCCAAGGGTTTTTATTATTACAAGAATTTTCGTAAAAATGTGCACACTTAGAAGCAATGAAATCTTATGGAACCTGCTGAGGGTTATTCTTCGGACTTGCCAAAGGAAATACAATTCCGCTCAGTTAATTCCATAAATTTCATACCTTATGTGTTTTCTTCACCGATTCTTAGCTTTTCTCGTTCGCTTGAGGGATGAGTGCTGGCTACTTTTCTCCAATACTCATTTTCCACTCAGCTTCCTTGAATTGCGACATCGGTTGCCTGCTATGGATTCTTCAAACTTGGCTAAAAGGGATAAATTATTGCAACAACGATATAGATTATTGGTGCTAATACTTGTGGAGATATACGAGGATCTTTTCATATTGTTATATTTCTCCTGACTCTTCCTTTGAGTCTTTTAATAATGAGATTCAAGTTTATCACACGATAGAATCGAACAAGCTTTATGATTAGTCAAATTCCCTCACAGATTGAAAGATCTTTGATGGATAACTGAAAGCACATTTCGTCTGATAGTCAACAACAAGCTATATGATTAGTCAAATTCCCTCACGGATTCAAAGATCTCTGATGGATAACTGAAAGCACATTTCGTCTGACAGTCATATTCCAATCAGAGACCCTCACAACTCGTGTGAAACTCACCGACCGAAGCTTGCATATATTGCTATCACTCAGAGTATTTGAAGCTTAGATAAAGCCGTCTCGCTACTGATGGAATTATTGCGAAGATCGACGTCTCTAAACGTTCTGTTGAGGCGCTATTTTGTAAGAATGTAATTGCGTGCGCAATTACAGATGTTATGTTTTTCCAGGCGTAGCGCCCACGCTGGGCGCCATTTTTGTAATGTAGTATAATTTATGTATATATAAAATTTATATATATAATTATATATAATATACTATACTTGAGCTTTCCTATATATATTAACAGTTTGCATACATATGTAAACATGTATTTGATGTTTCAATACAAACAAACAGATATTATGCGTACAGGAGGGGTATACATACGTATATAACATACGTATCTACCGTATTCATACAGACATCTGCAATGCAACTGCTAGTGTCTCTTTTCTAGTCAGAGGGGACCCTGGATGCGGCTAGTTATCATTCGGTTGGCGTGGTTCGATGACTAGAAACAATGTTAAGTTAGATAGAGAACAATATATAGCTTTACAAAAAAAATGTAGTCCCGTTGCCTATTTCAGATCTATGACACAAGTTATAAATGTACTGACGTCATTCAATGATGACGAGGCTGAAATAGGTGTTGGTGCACCCCCCCTTCTTTACCCGCCCTACCTTGATTTCCCTTCGGCGACGTTATTAGGAAATCCTAAACAAGTCAGCTGATCTGCAAGCTCAGCCCATTTTCATCCAAAGAAACATATTATTGAATTTAGTTAAACATTATAAACATCTTTCATTTATTTATAATTAGGATAGATTGAGTTAATTGTCTTATCATGATAATATTTACAAAGTAGTGCAAGAGTGTTGCAACAATTTATTCTTCCTTTTCTTTTTCTATTTAATTAAAATATTTATTTTTCCTTTCAGATATTAACTTTCGATTTAGATAATAGGAGTCTAGATACATGTTTCATTTTCGAATTTAAAGTTTCAAAAATATGGCAATAAATTTGTCATAAGGCATATTCTCTTCATTAGTTTTTTCTTTTCTTTTCAGTTTTTCGATTTCAACATTTTCTTTATTTTAATATATCTAAGTTACTAATATGGGCCAGTGAATTGTATAATTAACTTAGCAATTCATATTGTGTGCAATAAAATTTCTTTCACTTACCCCTATTCACTTTCACTATTCTACGCACCAAACTGGTCGATGCAATTATAGATGATGGATTAAAGATGATAGGCGCCTCCGCCGCCAACAATGTATGTTTGTGTGTACTGGCAGAAACAACACAATTCTTTAATTCACCAAGGGGAAACAACCTGAGAATTGTGTAACGAATAATTATTATATGCACAGATGGCATATGAAATTATGTTGCTACTTACAATTGTTTAACGCAAGGCCGCTTGACCGAGAGGTTATGTGTATGTGTCGTGCTTGCGCACCTCGTGCAAAGGGCAGCGTCACAATACACAAATTATGTCAGAATGACCTTTCAAAAGTAGAGAATTAATTTTTCTCACTTTGAATTTGATGCAGGGGGCGGGTTGTGGTTGGCGTGAGACCACGGGCTTAGATATGGCAAAGCTCAACTTTTCTATGATCGATATTAATGATGCGATAGTCCCTAGAAACTTCATCAACACTAATATCGATATCTGGTCGAAAATTCTCCAGACGTTTATACCTAAAATTACACGTTTACTAATGGATGGAATGACGTAAAAATCTATCTTTTTTCAAATGCCGTTGTAGTTCACGTCAACGCAGAGAATACCTGTAACTGGATGGGTTTTCCCGTCTGCGGTTTTAACATGCGAAACAATCGGTTTGAAGTGTGTACAGTCCGTCCAACTCTTCCCACCCAAATCAGCTCCGATACAGCTGATGTTAGCACCAGTGTTAAGAAGTCCTATTTCAGTCAGGTCTAAGAATGAAACAGCAGCATACAGACGACCATCAGCCTGGTCGTTGACGATGGCTGTAATCAGTCGTCGTTGTGACCTTTTGACTATTGACCAGAAGTTACGCATACGCAACGTGCTGCGTTTGATTTTGCGACAAATAGAGGATATATCTCCGAAAATCCGGGAACGAACCCGCTCATAATGAGCTAGCCGCTCATGATAAGGACGAAACGGGCTCAAAGGTTGTAAGTCTGGTGAGTTTTGCGCGAGTGTCGTTTCTAAAGGAACCGACAACCGCTGGGAACGATCTGCCTCGACAGATTTCCCTGTGACAGCGGGCTTTATTAACGGGCCCTTCGTCGGCTGTCGACAACGGGACCCACTTTCGGGTTTTCCGCCCTTTTTATGCAGGTCGGACACTGGGGCTTATAAATGTCCTTGGGTCCGCACCCATAACAAAATATGCAGCGCTCTGCTAAACACATATCCCATGTGTGACCTGGTTTGTTGCAATTCCAACAAGTCAAAGGTTTTCTTGCCAATTGTACTGCTTCTACAGATGCATTCGCTTCTGAATCTGATTGAGCCGAGTCTTCTTCGGTTTCTAAGGCCGCGACTGCTCTTTTAAAAACTTTAGGACCAACTGCGTTTTTAGCAGATCGATGAAATTCCACGTCTCCTAAAAGGTTTTCTCGTTTATAAGTCAGCTGTCTGAGATGGGCGACTGAAGATACTGGCACAAAAAGTAAAGCTTGCCGAATATCTGGCAATAAGTTACGCAGTAATTGCTGTGTTAATCGATATTCATCAAAGGGTTCTACGAGACGAGAAGCAATTTTCATAATTTATTCGTAATACAGTTCGAATGATTCTCCTTCTCGCTGTTTACGCGCACGGATTTCTTCCATGAGGATGTCATCATCCTTGAAATCCTGATAATGGCTTTTGAAAGACAAGCAAAACTCTTCCCAAGTGATCACCCTAGTTTCTTTACGAAAGCGCCAGTATCATTCTCTGGCCTTTCCTGTGAGAAGGACGTGCAAATTTTTGCGCAGCATCGGAAAATCTCCACTAAGACAATCTTCAGTGAGAGCGTTAACTCGATACAAAAATTCTTGAACTGATGGACCCGTAGGTTCTCCATCATATTTCACTCCCCACCCTTGGATCAGTTGAGTTACCCTTTCAGGACTGAGCGTTGTAATAGAGCGCGCTTGCTTCGCGAGAAGTTTGCTTGAGGCGAGCGAGACTGAACAGTATTGTTCGAAACTTTAGGTGGTGTCACATTAGATTGAAGATCCCTTTTATTTAGCATATCTCCTTTCCCTTTTAGGTCATATGCGACTTCCACGCATAGAATTCCCGCTGGTACTATGGAGTTGCCAATAGGTTTTACTATTACAAGAATTTACGTTAATATGTGCACACTTAGAAGCATATGAATCTTATGGAACCTGCTGAGGGTTATTCTTCGGACTTGCCAAAGGAAATACAATTCCGCTCAGTTAATTCCATAAATTCCATACCTTATGTGTTTTCTTCACCGATTCTAGCTTTTCTCGTTCGCTTGAGGGATGAGTGCTGGCTGCTTTTCTCCAATACTCATTTTCCACTCAGCTTCCATGAATTGCGACATCGGTTGCCTGCTATGGATTCTTCAAACTTGGCTAAAAGGGATAAATTATTGCAACAACGATATAGATTATTGGTGCTAATACTTGTGAGATATACGAGGATCTTTTCATATTGTTATATTTCTCCTGACTCTTCCTTTGAGTCTTTTAATAATGAGATTCAAGTTTATCACACAATAGAATCGAACAAGCTTTATGATTAGTCAAATTCCCTCACAGATTGAAAGATCTTTGATGGATAACTGAAAGCACATTTCGTCTGATAGTCAAGAAATGATTACAAAGATCTCTGATGGATAACTGAAAGCCATTTCGTCTGACAGTCATATTCCAATCAGAGACCCTCACAACTCGTGTGAAACTCACCGACCGAAGCTTGCATATATTGCTATCACTCAGAGTATTTGAAGCTTAGATAAAGCCGTCTCGCTACTGATGGAATTATTGCGAAGATCGACGTCTCTAAACGTTCTGTTGAGGCGCTATTTTGTAAGAATGTAATTGCGTGCGCAATTACAGATGTTATGTTTTTCCACGCGTAAGCCCCACGCTGGGCGCCATTTTTGTAATGTAGTATAATTTATGTATATATAAAATTTATATATATAATTATATATAATATACTATACTTGAGCTGTAATATATATTAACAGTTTGCATACATATGTAAACATGTATTTGATGTTTCAATACAAACAAACAGATATTATGCGTACAGGAGGGGTATACATACGTATATAACATACGTATCTACCGTATTCATACAGACATCTGCAATGCAACTGCTAGTGTCTCTTTCTCTAGTCAGAGGGGACCCTGGATGCGGCTAGTTATCATTCGGTTGGCGTGGTTCGATGACTAGAAACAATGTTAAGTTAGATAGAGAACAATATATAGCTTTACAAAAAAAAAATGTAGTCCCGTTGCCTATTTCAGATCTATGACACAAGTTATAAATGTACTGACGTCATTCAATGATGACGAGGCTGAAATAGGTGTTGGTGCAGCCCGCCTTCTTTACCCGCCCTACCTTGATTTCCTTTCGGCGACGTTATTAGGAAATCCCTAAACAAGTCAGCTGATCTGCAAGCTCAGCCCATTTTCATCCAAAGAAACATATTATTGAATTTAGTTAAACATTATAAACATCTTTCATTTATTTATAATTATGATAGATTGAGTTAATTGTCTTATCATGATAATATTTACAAAGTAGTGCAAGAGTGTTGCAACAATTTATTCTTCCTTTTCTTTTTCTATTTAATTAAAATATTTATTTTTCCTTTCAGATATTAACTTTCGATTTAGATAATAGGAGTCTAGATACATGTTTCATTTTCGAATTTAAAGTTTCAAAAATATGGCAATAAATTTGTCATAAGGCATATTCTCTTCATTAGTTTTTTCTTTTCTTTTCAGTTTTTCGATTTCAACATTTTCTTTATTTTAATATATCTAAGTTACTAATATGGGCCAGTGAATTGTATAATTAACTTAGCAATTCATATTGTGTGCAATAAAATTTCTTTCACTTACCCCTATTCACTTTCACTATTCTACGCACCAAACTGGTCGATGCAATTATAGATGATGGATTAAAGATGATAGGCGCCTCCGCCGCCAACAATGTATGTTTGTGTGTACTGGCAGAAACAACACAATTCTTTAATTCCACCAAGGGAAACAACCTGAGAATTGTGTAACGAATAATTATTATATGCACAGATGGCATATGAAATTATGTTGCTACTTACAATTGTTTAACGCAAGGCCGCTTGACCGAGAGGTTATGTGTATGTGTGGCGTGCTTGCGCACCTCGTGCAAAGGGCAGCGTCACTATACACAAATTATGTGTAACAGAATGATGCCTTTCAAAAGTAGAGAATATAAATTTTTCTCACTTTGAATTTGATAGAGGCAGGTCGCGTTGGGTTGGCGTGAGACCACGGGCTTAGATATGGCAAAACTCCTTTTCTATGATCGATATTAATGATGCGATAGTCCCTAGAAACTTCATCAACACTAATATCGATATCTGGTCGAAAATTCTCCAGACGTTTATACCTAAAATTACACGTTTACTAATGGATGGAATGACGTAAAAATCTATCTTTTTTCAAATGCCGTTGTAGTTCACGTCAACGCAGAGAATACCTGTAACTGGATGGGTTTTCCCGTCTGCGGTTTTAACATGCGAAACAATCGGTTTGAAGTGTGTACAGTCCGTCCAACTCTTCCCACCCAAATCAGCTCCGATACAGCTGATGTTAGCACCAGTGTTAAGAAGTCCTATTTCAGTCAGGTCTAAGAATGAAACAGCAGCATACAGACGACCATCAGCCTGGTCGTTGACGATGGCTGTAATCAGTCGTCGTTGTGACCTTTTGACTATTGACCAGAAGTTACGCATACGCAACGTGCTGCGTTTGATTTTGCGACAAATAGAGGATATATCTCCGAAAATCCGGGAACGAACCCGCTCATAATGAGCTAGCCGCTCATGATAAGGACGAAACGGGCTCAAAGGTTGTAAGTCTGGTGAGTTTTGCGCGAGTGTCGTTTCTAAAGGAACCGACAACCGCTGGGAACGATCTGCCTCGACAGATTTCCCTGTGACAGCGGGCTTTATTAACGGGCCCTTCGTCGGCTGTCGACAACGGGACCCACTTTCGGGTTTTCCGCCCTTTTTATGCAGGTCGGACACTGGGGCTTATAAATGTCCTTGGGTCCGCACCCATAACAAAATATGCAGCGCTCTGCTAAACACATATCCCATGTGTGACCTGGTTTGTTGCAATTCCAACAAGTCAAAGGTTTTCTTGCCAATTGTACTGCTTCTACAGATGCATTCGCTTCTGAATCTGATTGAGCCGAGTCTTCTTCGGTTTCTAAGGCCGCGACTGCTCTTTTAAAAACTTTAGGACCAACTGCGTTTTTAGCAGATCGATGAAATTCCACGTCTCCTAAAAGGTTTTCTCGTTTATAAGTCAGCTGTCTGAGATGGGCGACTGAAGATACTGGCACAAAAAGTAAAGCTTGCCGAATATCTGGCAATAAGTTACGCAGTAATTGCTGTGTTAATCGATATTCATCAAAGGGTTCTACGAGACGAGAAGCAATTTTCATAATTTATTCGTAATACAGTTCGAATGAGTCTCCTTCTTGCTGTTTACGCGCACGGATTTCTTCCATGAGGATGTCATCATCCTTGAAATCCTGATAATGGCTTTTGAAAGACAAGCAAAACTCTTCCCAAGTGATCACCCTAGTTTCTTTACGAAAGCGCCAGTATCATTCTCTGGCCTTTCCTGTGAGAAGGACGTGCAAATTTTTGCGCAGCATCGGAAAAATCTCCGCTAAGACAATCTTCAGTGAGAGCGTTAACTCGATACAAAAATTCTTGAACTGATGGACCCGTAGGTTCTCCATCATATTTCACTCCCCACCCTTGGATCAGTTGAGTTACCCTTTCAGGACTGAGCGTTGTAATAGAGCGCGCTTCGCTTCGCGAGAAGTTTGCTTGAGGCGAGCAAGACTGAACAGTATTGTTCGAAACTTTAGGTGGTGTTACATTAGATTGAAGATGCACATTAGATAATTTCGTTTGAATGATACTTTCCATTCTTTCGAAAATTCTATTGTAATCGATTTCTACTTGTGGCTTTGATTGTGTATCTGTCACTTGAGAATTTTGAGGTCGTGATGTACCTCTCCTTCCCCGTCTACCTCGAGTAGGACGCTTGGTTGGCTGAGTGTCAGGATTGGATATATTGTCTTCACTTGAAGCATTTGATTTGTTCAATTGTGTTGATCTAGAATGAGACACGGGCCAACGCTGGCCTTTATACCTAGTATCGTGCACTCTCGCCTCCTCAGCTGTAACTATTGCTGAAGGACCTGGCATTGCATCTAAGATCAATTGAATACCTGCCGTGGACTCACAAATCGGACATTTCGGGGTGTCTCTGAGATAATTTTGAAGGCAATCCCGATGAAACGCATGACCACACTCAGTTGTTACAACATTTGTGGATCCTGTCATGTGTTCATCGCATAGAAGACAGAGACCTATCGGTGCCTGTGGTTCTGGCACCAATAAATCGGTTTTGGGGCTGTGTGCAAGTGGCATGTTTGGCTGAGACATAAGTTAGTTACAAAAGAAAATCAACTCGACTCTCACACGAGATCAATGACACCTACAACACACGTATTAATAAAAATTAATAAATGTTTATTTATTTATGTAATTTTGTGATTTATTTTTTTTCTTTTGATTGGTTTAGTTATTTATTTGTTTAAATTTCGTAAGATTTCATAAGTTAATTGGTTTCTTTGGACTACTCGTGGGCCTAACTATACGGACCAGTTTATTTATTTATATATATTTTTTTTTTTTCATTCTGTATATATGATTGGTTTTGAATTTTGTATACGTGCTAATAAGAAGACCTCAGGAACGGATGTAGTGTCGCATCGCAACACTCACATATTCCAATTTCCCATTGTGCATATCTCTTTTGCAGTAGATATCAAGACTACCTTTCGCTGAGTTATTCAAGGCTCTGAATGGCAGAAGAAAAATATCGCAATGGTTCATTCTCCATCCAAACCTGAACCCATGAACTATCAAGATATATATAAAATTTAACCTTTTATTTAGCATATCTCCTTTCCCTTTTAGGTCATATGCGACTTCCACGCATAGAATTCCCGCTAGTACTATGGAGTTGCCAATAGGTTTTACTATTACAAGAATTAACGTTAATATGTGCACACTTAGAAGCATACGAATCTTATGGAACCTGCTGAGGGTTATTCTTCGGACTTGCCAATTCCGCTCAGTTAATTCCATAAATTCCATACCTTATGTGTTTTCTTCACCGATTCTAGTTTTTATCGTTCGCTTGAGGGATGAGTGCTGGCTGCTTTTCTCCAATACTCATTTTCCACTCAGCTTCCTTGAATTGCGACATCGGTTGCCTGCTATGGATTCTTCAAATTTGGCTAAAAGGGATAAATTATTGCAACAACGATATAGATTCTAGGTGTTAATACTTGTGAGATATACGAGGATCTTTTCATATTGTTATATTTCTCCTGACTCTTCCTTTGAGTCTTTTAATAATGAGATTCAAGTTTATCACACGATAGAATCGAACAAGCTTTATGATTAGTCAAATTCCCTCACAGATTGAAAGATCTCTGATGGATAACTGAAAGCACATTTCGTCTGACAGTCATTTTCCAATCAGAGACCCTCACAACTCGTGTGAAACTCACCGACCGAAGCTTGCATATATTGCTATCACTCAGAGTATTTGAAGCTTAGATATGGTAATGTTATGTATATATAAAATTTATATATATAATTATATATAATATACTATACTTGAGCTTTCCTATATATATTAACAGTTTGCATACATATGTAGAATTGCAGATATTAATACGTGTCGTATTTGATGTTTAAATACAAACAAACAGATATTATGCGTACAGGAGGGCTATACATACGTATATAACATACGTATCTTCCGTATTCATACAGAAATCTGCTATGCAACTGCTAGTGTCTCTTTCTCTAGTCTGAGTGGACCCTGGATGCGGCTAGTTATCATTCGGTTGGCGTGGTTCGATGACTAGAAACAATGTTAAGTTAGATAGAGAACAATATATAGCTTTACAAAAAAAAATGTAGTCCCGTTGCCTATTTCAGATCTATGACACAAGTTATAAATGTACTGACGTCATTCAATGATGACGAGGCTGATATAGGTGTTGGTGCAGCCCGCCTTCTTTACCCGCCCTACCTTGATTTCCTTTCGGCGACGTTATTAGGAAATCCCTAAACAAGTCAGCTGATCTGCAAGCTCAGCCCATTTTCATCCAAAGAAACATATTATTGAATTTAGTTAAACATTATAAACATCTTTCATTTATTTATAATTAGGATAGATTGAGTTAATTGTCTTATCATGATAATATTTACAAAGTAGTGCAAGAGTGTTGCAACAATTTATTCTTCCTTTTCTTTTTCTATTTAATTAAAATATTTATTTTTCCTTTCAGATATTAACTTTCGAGATAGATAATAGGAGTCTAGATACATGTTTCATTTTCGAATTTAAAGTTTCAAAAATATGGCAATAAATTTGTCATAAGGCATATTCTCTTCATTAGTTTTTTCTTTTCTTTTCAGTTTTTCGATTTCAACATTTTCTTTATTTTAATATATCTAAGTTACTAATATGGGCCAGTGAATTGTATAATTAACTTAGCAATTCATATTGTGTGCAATAAAATTTCATTCACTTACCCCTATTCACTTTCACTATTCTGCGCACCAAACTGGTCGATGCAATTATAGATGATGGATTAAAGATGATAGGCGCCTCCGCCGCCAACAATGTATGTTTGTGTGTACTGGCAGAAACAACACAATTCTTTAATTCCACCAAGGGAAACAACCTGAGAATTGTGTAACGAATAATTATTATATGCACAGATGGCATATGAAATTATGTTGCTACTTACAATTGTTTAACGCAAGGCCGCTTGACCGAGAGGTTATGTGTATGTGTGGCGTGCTTGCGCACCTCGTGCAAAGGGCACCGTCACCATACACAAATTATGTGTAACAGAATAATAAGTCAGAATTACACTATTCATCCGATTAATGCGGCAGAGCGTACGAGCCCGACTCAAGTACGCGCTGTCTTGAGCCAGTGGCTGTGTCGAAAATAATTGGAGTGCCGCTAGGGTGCTCCTGAGGGCTATGCACACAAGTGTCTAGAGAAAAACCAGAAAATTATTAGAGCTTGCCCAGCAATAAGTAATTGCTGTTAATACAGTACTTACTTGGTAATAAAACCAGCAAAACTCGCTAAATTCCCGTGGATGATGCCTTCAAAAGTAGAGAATATAAATTTTTCTCACTTTGAATTTGATAGAGGCAGGTCACGTTGGCTTGGCGTCAGATAAGAAAAAAGAGATGGACCAAGGGCTTAAATAGGGCAGAGCTTAACATTTTTCTATGATCGATATTAATGATGCGATAGTTTGCTGAGAAAGGGCTAAGCTAGTCCCTAGAAACTTCATCAACACTAATATTCGATATCTTAACGAAAGATCAGGGATGTACACTACATCTTCAATTTCTATCGAACGGCGTCAATCAAAAAAAAAGGAAAAAACATTATTTACACAGATTGAGACAAACATTCTCGACTTTAACAATAGAATTCCTAACTTAGAGACAATTGTTCAAAAACGAATTGAAGAAATGGATGGTATAGAACAAGATAGTTTTAACTGCATTAGCTTTAAAACTACTCTTAAAAGTGAAACCGAGAGCATAGAAAGAGTTAAAGCTTTCACACATCATTAAAACTAAATTAGAATATATGTAGTATGAAGCAGAAGAAGAAGTCAATGGGGAAGAATAGTTTAAGGAGGTCAACGACGACGTCAACAACAACAACAACAACGAAAATGTTACCATCAACGAAGCGAGAAATAGTGAATGAATTACATCGAACAGCAATTAAGAATTTTAAACGACGTAGAGTGATTGTGAAGGGTATCAACGACTTATGACAAGCTGATTTAGTTGAAATGGGTGCATACAGCTCATCGAATAATGGGTTCCGCTATCTTCTAACTGTTATAGATTGAAGAATTAAAAACAAAAATTGCTAAAGTAGCACAGGCAATGGAAAAAATATTCAAGTCTGGTCGTGGTGCACCAAAAAATTTACAAACTGTTAACGGAACTGAATTCTATAGTACACATTTCAAAGCATTAATGCACTCTTATGAAATCAACCACTACTCTACATTCAGTTCCCTAAAGGCATCAATTGTTGAACGTTTTAATAGAACACTGAAAGAACTCATGTGGCGTGAGTTCAGTTTTAATGGATCATATAAGTGGGTTCAAATATACAAGCAACTAATTGATGTATATAAAAATACAAACGCTACAGTCAGGAGCTGACTGTATAAGGCCATGGATTATCATAGTATACCGTAGGCAATAGGTATAGGTATGCACTTCTAGCGCGTACCAAATTTCATTACAGTTGTTTCTTCTTGATTTTAATTTTTTTGACTGTAACTTTTCTTTTAGTTTATTAGAATAAAAAAATAAAAAAACAAAATAAGAAATAATTAATAAACGAAAATTCGCACCCGCCTCAACCGGGAGTTGAACGCACGCACTCTCGCGCAGCCGTCCGCCACTCTAACCACTCGGCCATTGCCTCATTTCTTCGCGCATCGGCAAAGCTGCATTGTGAACCAATTCTGTTCCCATACAATGCAAATAAAAAGTTTAATAAAATGCTGTGTGTCTGACGCTAGATTTGAACTTCGGTATGCTTGCGTAAATTAGGTCTGCCTAATTATTATATACATGTATGTTCAAAGTGAGTTTAATTCGTATCATATCTCACTTATTTATAGTCCGATTTTAATGAAATTTTCACATAACGCCCGTGGCAAGGTATTTGTCATGTATGATATATAACTTTGGTTGTTGAGTTAATATTGTAGGTTTTAAGTAGTTATTTCTGATTTACAGAGGCGGGAAGGGGCGTGTCCAAATTTTAAAAAAACTTTGAGACACTGCAATATATATGTATGTTGTCACAAAATTTGATGACTCTAGCTCTTATAGTTTCTGAGATCCAGGTGTTCATACAGACAGACGGACAGACGGACAGACGGACAGACAGACATGGCTCAATCGACTCGGCTACTGATACTGATTCAGAATATATATAGTTTATGGGGTCGGAGATGCCTCCTTCTGCCTGTTACGCACATTTCCGTTCCGACAAACACAATAGACCATGAATTTTTTTAAAATCCATGGCCTAAAAATTTTGAAACGAAAAGAGGATAGTGTTTGTACGTTGGCTGGGTTTCCCCATCTCTCAAGATAGTTGGGTACATAAAAATGACATCCTATAAATATATTCAAACACATGTTTTATTCTTTATCAAATTATATATATTATTAACATTTGTTTTTATTTGTAATAGAATTTTACACATTTTATACATTTTATGCATTTTATACATTTTATACATTTTATACATTTTATACATTTTATACATTTTATACATTTTATACATTTTATACATTTTATACATTTTATACATTTTATACATTTTATACATTTTATACATTTTATACATTTTATACATTTTATACATTTTATACATTTTATACATTTTATACATTTTATACATTTTATACATTTTATACATTTTATACATTTTATACATTTTATACATTTTATACATTTTATACATTTAATAACTATTTTCTATCGTTTTTTACAAATAAATATGAAATCAAAACAATTGACTAGTGAATTTTTTTTTCTATTCATAATTTATAGCCAGGGCCAGTTCAGCGTAAAATAAATCAACTACTGTGTTCTCTTTATCTTCTTTGTATCTCTTTAATAGTGCTTTCTGTTGAACTGTTTGTTTTTCAACATTCTCTAACTTCAATTTTTTTTATTCCAAACTAAAATATCAGCATCATATAAGTTTATTTCTTCCTCAGCCTTACGTTTCTGTATCCTATAATGGCCATGAGCCATTGTATTATGTAAATCTGGTTCTATAACTCGTTTATCAGATGTTTTCAGAGCGATGCAATTGAATTTCTGATATTTGCCTGCAGGCCACAGAATGCCAGAGGAATCGCACCATTGGTCTGAGGTGACTTTATACCCAAATTAAAATACGGTTTTAATTATTCGTTTTTAACGGAAATGTCGAGGTTAATCATTTAGGAAATTTCACCTTGATATCTCCATTAAGGGAAACAGAGTTGATATCTTTATGGTAAATTTATATTTATTTGATCAATTCCTACTTAGAATTTAATTTGTTAAAAGAAAAGAAAGTAAATATACAATATAAAATATGTCTCTTGAAATTGCATAATTAGCCAGTAAATTATCCCCATTCCTTATTCCATTTCAACCCTCGCTCTGTTCGATTATACAAAAAACGGAACGTGCCCATTTCGTTGGTGTTGCACGCGACCAGCGGGATTGAGAGTTGAAACATTATTTTGACGCGTGGATCACCCATGCAGAGAAATTTCTCTTCCGTCAGCTTCTTGTAGGCATCTGCAAAGAAGAAACAACCTTAAGACACATATCGCTCTCTCACTCTCCCTCTCCAATAAGAAAGCCAATACTGTCTGAAACACTCACCACTCAATAGCCGTTGCCACCAGGTCCCTGTGGATGAAATTTGGTAAAGGGAAGTGTCTCACATTGTTATTTACAACAATAGCAGTGCGAGGGGCACCACCCATGCGGTCAAAGATGGTTCCTAATAAACTGGATCCACGTGGGTCCGGTGACATGGTGACGTCATCATGACTTGATAGATCTTGGTTCGCCACCGAACCTGGGAAGTTGACTTGGAGTAATAGGTCAAGTGCTTCCCTGCGATCTTTGGTGAAAGAGCCATCTGCTCTTTTTAAGAAGCCCTATACCATTAGATGGCCCTTTGGCTAATACTTTGTGCAGTCTCGCTGCCTCTGGCAGCGATTCAATGCTACCACAGTAGCTGCGCCATGTATCGCGTTTAGCACATCTAATGTTTTTGCTGTAGTTAGTTAGAGCGTCCCTGTAGACGTCCCAACTGACGCGGTTAGATCTGGCCCGATTGAATAGGCTCCTAACCTTCCTTCTTTGTATAGATAGTTCCTCGTTCCACCATGGAACTTTACGGTTGACACTTAAAGTCTTCCGAGCAGAATTGTCCTCGAAGGATGTGATTAGCACATCTTGAAGCAGGTTGGCAGCAAGTTCTATCTCACTGATAGAATTTGGGTTGCTGATCAACAAATCTGCTTTAAAAGCCGCAGAGGCTTTGAAAAGTACCCAATTGGTCTTTTTGGGACAGAAGGAATTCTGACGGATCTCGACTTGGCCAGGGAGGTCGAACCTGATGTGCTGATGGTCCGACAAGGTGGCTTCGTCTGTGACCCGCCAGTTAATCAGCGAACTCCCAATAGAGTTACTGACTAGGGTAAGGTCCAAACCTCTTCCCTAATGGCGTTAATAAATGTTGGCTTACACCCTATATTAGCAACATCTAATTGACAACACAATAGATACTCTAAAAGGGACTCACCAAGTTTGTTTGTGTCGCTGCTACCCCAGATCGTGTGGTGCGCATTGGCATCGCAGCCGATCACGAGCGGCTTGTTGTGCAGGCGGCAGAAATCCACTAACCTCTGAACCTCTATGGGGGGGACTTCATCCACGTCGCCCGGGAAGTAGGCAGAGGCGATCACTACCTAACGGACACCTTCAGCCGTGGCTACCTCAATAGCCGTTGCCACCAGGTCCCTGTGGATGAAATTTGGTAAAGGGAAGTGTCTCACATTGTTATTTACAACAATAGCAGTGCGAGGGGCACCACCCATGCGGTCATATATCAACTTACTTGATCCACATGATAGTCCACGGACGTGGCCACCGATCAACCAAGGATAAGTCTCATCCTATTGAAGCGGAATTTGACGTTACCCTTAGATCCGTCAGGTCTTGTACGACTTCTCGTCGACCATCATCGCGAGGTGCGTTGTTTTGCCGCTGAGGCTGTGTTGAACCACCCGCCACAACTCCGTTGAGAAGTGTTCACGATTCTGGAGACCCAAGTACTCCAGAATGTTGGCTGGTGGGAGGTCAGCGCTATTGGGGAAATAGCCTCGAATGAGGTGAGCTCTCGGGAACTCAGTTTCCTCCAATAGTTTGATATCAAGGCCGCTGATGGACTTAATATGTCCAAAAGCTCCCTGACCCATTCAGCAGTGCTGCTGCCCTCGCACACAAGGAGCAGCCATTCATTTCGAGGTATACAGCCCTCGAAACCTGGACCGACTCCAATTGTGGAGGGCAGCCGCATCGCCTTAAGGATGCTGTCTTGCACCGTAGCCATCTGCTCCGGTGTAAGCGGTTTGGTGGGGTCAGCCGAAGTGAACCCCAATTTCACGCTGCCTGCCACTTGGCTGAGGAGTGGCTTTGTGGACTCCACATGAGTCTTCTTGGACTTCTTTGAAGACCCTTGGTTTCTACGGGGGCGCAGTGGCGATAGCAAGAGCCTCTGCTCTGCTCGAACCCTTTGCGAGTGCAGCTTTGAAGAGCTTCTTCTCGCGGGTCTTCATCTTCACGAAGGCGCTTCCCGAGTCCAGTCGCAGTGTCTGGATTTGGGAACCTGCTTCCGTGAGGCCTGACCTCTGAGAGGCCACGGAAGCGTCGTCAGCGAAGCTGATTAGGTCACAATCAGCCTCTGTGTCAGAGAACATCACCTCGACGTTCTGCTGCGTGCCTGCACAGTTTGTGGACGAGAAGGCAGCACTTACGAACTCAGTGCCCAAGGGAGTTCGAGGCCTGTCCGAGTCCCCTGTACTACTAGAGTCGAGACCCGTAGTATTGGGGGTGGAGGCCAGCAGCCCAACAGATCCAGTGCTGAGGTTGGGGTTGGCCGTGAAAGCTTCACCCTGGGTTGATGCTGTTGAAGTCGCATCACACTTTTCTATTTTTTTTAAAAGATCCATTAATTTTGATCCCACGAGTAAGGGGGAAGGGAAGGTCGCCCACGGCATAGCCCGCGTGCCGTGGGAAGTCTGAATAAAACTGGAGGGCGACAGGTATCCAGAGTCCGCATACTAGAGACCGGGCTACCCCCCGGCCATGCATCCATTAGCGTATGCTGTTCCGCCTTGGTCATTATATGTTATTCTTTATATAAAATATATGTAGAGACACGCTGATGTAGCAAACGCACTCTACTCAGTTTTACGTATTTTTTATACTAACAAAAATTTGGTACCGATCGCCTTAATATTGTATAACATTGAATAGAAGGACAACAGGTTGCAATGTTTTGTTTACAGGAGTGTCAAATATCACGGTTAACCTCGCAAAAAGGAACAATGCACACATTAACTTGTCGAACAAGGGTCTCCCGGACTGTCAAATATCAATAAGATATCTAGAGTCACACGCTTCTGTGCACTGGCGCCTGAGTACACACATTCACCCTCTAACACATACGCATTTAGCTGTTTAGCTGTTGTTGCTGCTTAGCTGTGCTGTTTAGCTGTTTACCGTTTAGCTGTTGTTGCTGTTTAGCTGTGCTGTTTAGCTGTTTAGCTGTTGTCGTTGTGTTGTTTTACCTGTTTAGCTGATTAGCTGTTTAGGTGTTGTTGTTGTTGTTTTACCTGTTTAGCTGATTAGTTGTTTAGCTGTTGTTGTTGTTCTGTTGATAGCTGTTTAGCTGTTGTTGCTGTTTAGCTGATTAGCTGTTTAGCTGTTGTTGTTGTTGTGTTGGTAGCTGTTTACACATTTCAAGATTAACTATGTGCTGACGATCAGTGCACTGGCGCCTGCGTACACACATTCACCCTCTAACACATACGCATGCTCACCTCTCAATCTTTAATAACGCACACGCGTACCGAATATGGGAATATGGGCCTTTATATTTGGGGACAAATTTTTTATTTGTGCCGATCGTAGTATCAATGTTTCTCATAACTACGAAGTCTCCTACTGAAAGTATCTCATGATTCTTATGATTCTTTTGATAGTACTCTGAATTCTTCTTCTGCTTATTTTCAATATTCTCTGAAGCTTTTTTGCGATAATTATCAAGATCACGGCTATTCTTTTAATTGCTTATATTTTTTAAATATCCGGTCAGATCATCAACGTCACTTCCTTTTTGTTGTATTCCGAAAAGCAGAACAGATGGAATTTCTCCAGTACTGGAGTGAACTGAGCTATTAATAGCATATTCAGATTTATTTAATAATTTACACCAATCTGAATGTTGTACCGGCTCTGTGATTTTAGCTAACATGGTCTTAAGTGTTCTATTTACACGTTCTACTTGTCCATTCGCTTGAGGGGATGCAGTCGCTACTCTGACATGTTCAATATTATTTTCTAAAAGGAATTCACTAAATTCTGAAGATGTGAAGCAAGATCCTCTATCACTGATGATTCTACTAGGTCGGCTATAGTTTTCAAAATACTTTTGTCAAACACACACACACTTCTTTTGTGCTTGTAGTGTTAGCTAAAAATAGCTTTACAAATTTAGTGAAACTATCAATAACAACTAAAATATGCTTCTTTTTAGAAATAATTGAAGGAAGGGGTCCAAAATGGTCTATATGTAGTGTGTCAAAGGAAACTGCTTTCTTACGGATGTTATGAAGAGTTTTATTGTTTGCATGTGGAGGAATTGTAAACATAATACACTTAAGACAATTATCAATAAATGATTTCACCTTGGCTGGCATATTCGGAAACCAATAATGGTTTAGAATTTCATTTACACCTTTATCACTTTCTAAATGACATAACTTTTCATGTACTGTCCTTATTAAATTAGTTTCTATTTCTTCAGGAACGTATAAAAGGTCCGTATCTTTTAACTGTCTATAAACAATACAATCATCAAGTATAAAATCTTTAACGGGTCCATTTTCTAATTTTTCTTTTAATTTTACTATTCTGTCATCTCTATTTTGTGTAATCTGAAGTTGAAAATTAATATCACCACTGTCAATCACTGCAACTAATTGGTTTCTTTGCTCATCTTCATCTATTGTCACTATTCGCTCATATTAAAATTCTTCACTTAAAGATCTAGTATAGCGACTAAGGGCATCAACATGTGTCATATATTTGCCACTTCTATGTTCAATGGTATAATTGTAATTTTCTAGTTGTAAGGCCCATCGAGCTATCCTGGCGTTTACACTTTTGCGATATAAAGTCAGAGTCAATAAATTACAATCTGTTATGATTTTAAATGGAATTCCTTCTAAATATATTCTAAATTTGTTGAGTGAATAAATAATAGTTAACGTCTCTAACTCAAAACTGTGATATCTCTTTTCGGCAGCTGTTGTTGTCTGAGAAAAATAACAAATTGGATGGAACTTATTATCTTCTTGTTTTTGCACTAATATTCCTCCAAATCCTTCGGCACTTGCGTCACAATGCAGTCCTGTTTAACTAGTTCGTTTAATGGTCTTACAATTTTTGAATAACTAGGAATAAATCGTCTAAAATATGAAAACAATCCTAAACATTTCTGCATTTTAATTGCACTTCTTGGAATCGGAAGGTGTTTAATGGCTGTAATATGTTCACTATTAGGACTAATACCATTCTTGCTAACTGAATAGCCAAGAAACTCAATTTTTGTGAAACAAAACTGGCACTTGCTTAATTTGAGTTCTAATCTATGTTGAGTCAATGTTTTCAAAATTTTACCTAAGACTACAAAGTGTTCTGCAATTCTTTTTGTTCCAACAGCAATATCATCTATATAAACAATAATACTGTGTTCTCGCATTAATGACTTTAAAATAAAATTTATAAACCTGTGAAATACGGAAGGGGTATTTCGTAAGCCAAAAGGCATCTTAAGATATTCGTACTGTCCATTAGGTGTAAAAAAAAAAGTATATTGAATTGAACTTTCTGCCATCTTAACTTGAGGAAACCCAGACTTTAAATCTAAAAGAGAAAAATATTGATTTCCTTCCATTTTTTCTAAACAATCATTGATATGTGGTAAAGGGTATCCATCTCTTATTGTTATTTTGTTAAGTTGCCTGTAATCTACACACATACGTTTTTCGCCTGACTTCTTCTTAACCAGAACTATTGCTGATGTGTAAGGTGATTTGCTAGGTCTAATATATCCTTTCTTCAATAGGTCTTCTATAGTATTATCAACTGTCTGTCTGTCTTGATATGAAAGTCTTCGCGGTGTTGAATAAACTGATCCGTTTGTCTGAAGTTTAACACTCATTTCATAATTATGATCAACAGGCTGAATATTTTCGACATCTAAATAGTTAATTTTAATTATTTCTAAAACCCTATTGCGTTCGATCTTATCCAATTTTAAATCAATATTTAATGACTCTGAAAAATCCAGTTCAATAGCTAATATGTAATCTTTAGCTGTAACCTTTTCTAAAATCTCCGTATCCAAATCAAATATATTGTTACTAAATTTCAATGTTGCTAATCGATCACTATCACTAGAATTACTAATTTCTGAAGAGCTTAAGGTTTTCACTTCTATCAAAGGTTTATTGTCACTAAAGTTCACTATATCTGAGGGGTAACTATCACTAGGTTTACTAATTTCTGAAGAGCTTAATTTTTTCACTTCTGTCAAAGGTTTGTTTTTACTAAAGTTCACTATATATGAAGGGTCACTATCACTGGAATTAATAATTTCTGAAGGTATTTCTGAGGAAGAATTATTTAAAATTTTCATTAATTGTCTATGTACTTAAGTTTTTATTTTCTTTTCAATTTCATTAACAGAAATTAATTCAATTCCAAATGTTTACATAAACTGTCTACCAATTAATATATCTGTTTCAAAATAACATAAAATTCTGTGTTCTTGATAGTTTCATTAACCTTAATATATAGGTAAACTTTTCCAAATGAATAAATTTGAGCTCCATTGATGTCACGAAAATTTGTCGAATATAGTTTCTCGCTTATAGTACTATAAGGCACCTTTGACCTTTTGATTAAGTTAATTATGCTTCCTGTATCGAACATGGCAGAGAAAAAATCAAATTAGGCTTAAGCGTTTTTTCAGTATAAAAATATACTCCTACCTTATTAAATACAGGAAGGGAACAATGATTATTATTTTCCGGTTCAATTTCATAGTCGGTCGCTCCAACAAGCTCTAAAGACGTCACTGGTAGTTACATACAATCCTTTTACATGTGCTGAAGTGATCCACATCGGAAGCAGGAACCTTTTGCACGATTTTGGGCAGTGCAAGATAATGCGTAGTGTCCATACTTTGAACAATTGAAGCATCCGATACCAATTTTGTTCGCCTCAGCTGCTGGCACTCGTGAAGTTGCAGAAGACTTAGCGACTACTGAAGACTTTGCCCGCAATTCAGCATATCGATGTGATAGTTGCTTAAGTTGTTCAATCGTCTGAGCATTATACAGTATAGCAATACTTGAAGAATTATCCTGAAAGCCGTCTATTATAAGTTTCACTGTTTGCGCTTCATCCACTTCAGCACGAGCAGCTATTTCTTGCATCTGTAGTATGTACCCCATTTATTTAGATTTTGCCTGGTACATACACATTTGCCTTCAATTGAGATATTATTTCCGCCATAGTGTAGTCATATCGGAAGGTTTTCAAAAAATTGTCTCTAAATCCGGCATAGTTCTCAGAACGGTCAACACGTAAGAAAAGTTCTCCCTCTGATGCTGGTTTCATCAAAAGTTGTATACAGCGAAGTTTAAAAATGTCGGCATCATTTATTGCGTCACAAGCACGTTTAAAATCCGTTAACCATTTTTTAGCATCACATGACTCATCTCCTGCAAACGGAACAACACTGCGTACGATGTCCCGCATATCACCACCAGCATTGCCAAGACTTTGTGAAAGCTCGGCCAACAATTTCTTCTTTTGAGCAATTCTTATAGCAGCGTCTAATTCTGCTTCTTCCTTGTCAAAAATCTGCGGCGTAATTTCCTCCATTTTGCAATTGTTCATCACTGTTGCGTCCAAATCTGATTCAGAAGTATCCATAAGATTATGCAGATTATATTCTGATGCAATTATTGATAATTGTTTAAAGGTTGCTTTGGTCGGAAAGTCTATTTCATTCTCGGGTAGTAATTTCATCAGCTCTTTTTTCTTCATTGTGGCGGAAAAAAAATTATGGCGGTGTCTCGGCGTCACTTGCGGCGTCAATTGCGGCGTCACTTGCATCGTCAATTGAGGAGTCACTTGCGGCGTCAATTTTCAATGTTGATAAAAAAATGTTTTTTTTTTTATATATGTAGGCTGGCAATCCCACTTCTGACGTTGTAACATGAAAGTCTTATTCGTTTTCAATAGTTTTAACTTTTATTTCTTAATTATTCAATTACACTTTTCTGAATGTCGTTCAAGCACCAGCGCTATTCTTCTTCTTAATGTCGATATTCGATAACGATTCCGTCAACCCTTGTTCTATCGTTCTAATTACACGATGAATCTAAAATAATGAACAACTATCGGAACTTCTTAACTTATCTTTTAACATCGATTAATCGTTAACTCCGATAAAGCTTACTCGTATATAATATAATTACAGTAATATAGATATAATGCTACAACATGTTTATTAGGATCCTTTATTACCTAATCCCCCTCCTGACAACTCGTTACCTTCATTTACACACGCTCATTAATTTTTATTACCCCACTCCACTTTTTGCCCTAGAATCCCCATTCATTTTAGCCCACTCTACTTTTTATCCTAAACCCCGCGCACATACATTTTACCCCTGAAAATTTGTACGTGCCAGCATTTTACCCTAAAAATTTGTACGTGCCTGCATTTTACCCCCTGAAAATTATGCATTTTACCTCACTCCACTTTTTGCACCAGAAATTTCCTCACTCCAGTTTTTGCACCAGAACCCCCAGAACAAACACGATCATACATGCTCAGTTTCACATGCTCACCTCTCAATCATTAATACCGCACACCCTCTAACACGTGCGAATGCAAACACGTGTGCATACAAATCATGCATGCTCAGTTTCACATGCTCAGCTATCAACCTTTAACACTTCCCACACTATTTTATCACCTACTGATATACCTAAAACCCATTAATTATCCCTATTATGACCTGCAAATAACCGATCGACATGTTTATTAGGATCCTTTATTATTTAATCCCCCTCCTCTCAACCCATTACCTTCATTTACACACCCTCATTAATTTGTATTACCCCACTCCACTTTTTGTCCTAGAACCCGCGGCCATTGTCCTAGACCCCGCACCCATATTACACCTGACAAATTTTACATACGTGACAGGAGACCACCTCACGTACCTACCTACCGTCGACTTTTTTAGGCTTCGGTACCTTATGGGTCACCTTGGTCCATCCTTCCTTCCTCGGCTCTTTCTTTGAGCTCCCATCTTTAGTTGCCTTGGCAACCTTGGGCCTGCTCGACTCTTCTGCTGGGTTTCCTCGAGTGGTCTCTCCCATTGGTTTGGCCTGTTCAGCTCTTCGTGCCTTATGTGGCATTTTAGGTTCAATGGGGTTAACCCTTTTTGTCGTCCTGTTTGCCCCAGAAGGCTCCAGGTGGTTACTCTTCTTTGGGGGAGTGGGCCGCGTTCCAGCCAGACTCTCCCTAGGTCTTTTCGGGGTGTCGGCCGCCGTAGATACTACCTGAGAGCCCTTTTGTCTTTCAGGTAGTATTTTCATTTTCTCATTTGCACTGCTACACAGTGCCTTCATTTACCAAAGGTATCCTTCATACCCTGGTTGATATGTCGGACACCTTTGGCGTTCACCATCTCAAGCACTTGCTCAATTAGTATTGAGAGCTGGCTGAGCTCGGCTCGACGTCTTCCATCTATCTGTTATCCCCAGGTGGGAACCTTGCTGGCACTTCTGTCTCCTTTTCGACCATTGGAGTTGGTCTGCTGGGGACTGCCGGCTGCGCTATTGATCCCACCGGGGATCTAGCCATTTTCGTGCTCTTCCTAAAGAATACACTTCCATCTTCTGCATTCTTATTAATTGTGGAGGGGAGTTCCTCCACGCTTCTTTCCCTGTTTATATCATTGTTGATATTTCTTGCGATGTTATCTGCAACGGTGGCCAAGTTACCCGGTACTGGAGTTCCGACTCCCTGCACCGTAAAAGCATACCTTAATGGACCTACCATTTTTATTTATAACGTAATCACCCATGCGGTTGTTATAGTCTGCCCGCAAAAGACCGTAGACGCCTTCTCGCATTTGTCACTCATTGAACAGGTGTTCGCGGACTGTCCAGGGGATACCTGTTCATTCGATTGCGGCGGTTGCGAGCTGCTTGCCTTCTCCGAGAGGAATCGACCCGGCCGTTACTAGAAGTAGTGGCAATCAGAGTCTTTCCACCTCCCTGGCACATTTCGGAGAGGCTATCCCCGTGTGTTCCTTTAATCGCCTCGTACGAGCAGCGGTGACTTACTGACGTGGTATTCTAAGACCCGCCACCACACGGGTGTGTGTGTGCGTGTTCGGTATTAAAGGTTGAGAGGTGAGCATGCGCATGTGCTAGAGGGTGAATGTGTGTACGCAGGCGCCAGTGCACAGAGGCGTGTGACTCATGATATCTTATTGATATTTGACAGTCCGCGAGACCCTTGTTCAACAAGTTAATGTGTGCATTGTCCCTTTTGTGAGGTTAACTGTGTCGGTGAGCATGAATACGATTGTTATGACAAGGGTGTCCTCAAGCATACTAATTGATCGCTACCTGTTGCCAAGTCAATCTTAAAATTAATTTGTCGCCACCAATATTCTAGCTCCATTATCGCGGTGCAGTCCTGTATCAGATTTATCGTTGCCCAACACTGAATGTTATTTATCGAAGCCACAAACTTTTGGAACTTTTAAAAATAACCGTCTCGTTTTAAGAACAAGAGAAAAGAAGACGAGAAGAACACGTCCAAAAAATAATTTTCATTAACAGTTCTTATTGTTTGTATTTTTATAATAAACACATAAGTCAAAGCGAGGAATTGTTTAAAATTATTGTATACGCGTGAACTTAACTCCGCAACAAGTTTTTTTGGACATTCAATCTGTTTGATTGCAATCTCGAAGGCTATAATAGACTCTTGTTGTACGAAAAAAATGGTGCGAACACGTGGTCAAAAGAAAAAACGTCTGGAATTCAATGCATCTACGTCAACTCCAATTAAATGAGGTGAAGAATCTGATTCGGACAAGGAGAACACGATCGTGGAAAACACAGCAAGACATGCAAGTTCCGATGCGATAAATGTGTCTGGCCAAGATGCGCTTGTGACAACCATAATGACGTTATTAACGCCTATGTCAGCGCAAATAGCAACCCTGCTGGAGAAGGTATCAACATGCGAAGAAGAGGTTAAAGCAATCCGGGAGTCAAAAGGCATCTCAGTTCCATACGGAGGCGCACCATTTGAAGGTGCTTATACATCCGGCTCTGCACTGGGCAGAGCACATGGACTAGAGGCCAGGGACTGTGATATTGCATAGCCGCAGCACATTGGACCATCAGGACAAGGCAGCACGTTGGACCATCAAGACAAGGCACGCTATCTGCCAGTGTGCAAACAGTTGGACCCGCACAGGGCGAGTCAGTTCCATACGGAGGCGCATCATTTGGAGGTGCGTACGCATCCGGCTCTGCACTGGGCAGAGCACATGGACTATAGGCCAGGGACTGTGATATTGCATAGCCGCAGCACATTGGACCATCAGGACAAGGCACGCTATCTGCCAGTGTGCAAACAGTTGGACCCGCACAGGGCGAGTCAGTTCCATACGGAGGCGCACAATTTGGAGGTGCGTACGCATCCGGCTCTGCACTGGGCAGAGCACATGGGCTTGAGGCCACGGTCGGTGGCATTTCACAAAACGACCCATTAGCCGCCAGTGCGAAAAAAGCTGGACTCCCACAAGGCGGACCACAACCATACGGAGGCGCCCCATTTGGAGGCGCATATGCACCGAACCCTGCACTGGGCAGAGCACATGGCCTTGAAGCCACTGACAGTGGCATTATGCAAAGCGGTCTACACAACTACAATGATGTCCATTTTGCCGCACTATCGGCCAGTGCGCATGAGTCTGTCTGCACAAGAGTCAAGGCGCAAAAGATGAAAGCAGTGGACGACAGTTCTGGAGACGATGGACATTGGGTCTCTGGCAGAAAAGATGATCTACAAATTAATACGGATATTCAGGTATGCGATAAATCTGATACAGGGGCTGCTCAAAGCTAGCGAGATGCAGGACTTGGGTTTGGCCAATGGGTTGGGATATGGTAGGCGGCATTACACGCCGATGAAAAAATTGATTCTTTGACGGGCAACCTGAGGATTGGCCGGTGTTTTGTACGATGTTCTGGGAAACAACAGCTGCATATGGATACACGAAATTGTAAAATATTATGAGACTGCAAAAAAGTCTTAAGGGCGCAGCTAAAGCAGAAGTAGCTGGTTTATTGATCGATCCAATAAATGTCAATTATGTGATGGAACAATTGAAATTTAAGTCTGGACGGCCAGAACTTCTCATTAAAAATTAAATGAACAAAATAAAAGGATTAATCCAGATTTCGGAAAATGGGTTAGAAAAATTAATATCATTTGCCACTAAGATAAAGAACTTGGTAGCAGTATTTACAAAATCCGGTACTTCTTGAAGACCTTGTTAATAAAATGCCTCTCCGAACTCGTATTCAATGGACAGAATACTCTTCGTCAATACAACCTTATCCTAATCTTAAACATTTTAGCGGCTGGGTCAATGAAATATCAAGGACTATTGCCATAACAACAATAACATTGCGGGCATGTAAGGAAAATGAAAAGGCCAGTCAAAAGTCAGTAATGCAAACTACAAATGTTACGGAATCAAAGTCAAAATTAAAATGTCCACAATGTTCGGATGAGCACTATTTTAACAAATGTCCTAAATTTATAAATGCTAAGCTACAGGATAGGTGGGCAATGGTAAAACAATTGGGTCTTTGTTTCGGCTGTTTGTTTAAAGGCCACAATAAATCGGAATATAAGAAAAGTCAATCATGCAACATAAATAATTGTAAAAAGCGACATAATCGCATGATGCATAATAATAATCAATCGAACAATAAAAATAAATCAAAAATAAATAGTCAGTCAGACGAGGAAAATATTGCTTCAAATGTAAATACAGTCAACATGGTAAAACCGAATTTGGTCAACACAATTGACTCCATCAAAAATACTATTTAAAGTATTGACTATTGAAACTAAAGGTCATAATAATAAAATAATTAAAACTTTTGGCTTCCTAGATGATGGTGCAGAAGTAACTTTGATCAATGAGAAGCTAAGGACGAAATAAAATTGATGGATTAGAAACCGGATTACGGAGTCATCAATGAAATGTCAATTGAAAGTCAATCCTTCGAAAGGAAAATTTTGATCCCGTCTGCTTGGGAGTACAGTCGCCAATATCCAGCTGCACTACAATCTTTAAACATAGCAAAAATGCGTGAGTCATACGGACAACTTAAACTGCCAATTCAAGGATATTGTAATGCTGACCCAACTATTTTAATTGGACTACATTTAATTTGCTGAAGATTGTGAAGATCGCACATAATATGGTCACTGCCAAAACAACACTAGGATGGTTTCTTTATGGATCAGAGAATAAAATGACAACTGGATCAAATGTATCACACCTGTTTGTAAATCATGCTCATTTATCGGAGGAGTCGGTAAATAGCGATTTGCACAAATTGGTAGCTGATTACTTCACTACAGAAAGCTTTGGGGTAAAGCTTAGGGATAAATGAAATTATACGAGCTCGTAAAATATTATCAAACACAACAAAGAAGCTTGATGGAGCATATGAAACAGGTCTATTATGGAATGAAGACAACATTAAATTACCGGAGAGCTATGGAATGGCTTTAAAAAGACTACGTTGCGTGGAAAATAAAATTTGTAGAGAGTACCAATTTAAAGAATACGAAGCTGCCATAATGGATTTCATAAAAAAGGGTATGCCGTAAAACTCACTGACGAAGAAGCAAAAACTACTGGACCTCGTACATGGTACTTGCCACATTTTGGTGTGTACAATATTAATAATCCAAAAACTGGTTTTCTATGCTGCAGCCACCGTGTAAGGAGTTTCGTTAAACACCAATCTTTTAAAAGGTCCTAATGAAAATCCACCGTTAATACAAATTTTGTTTCAATTTCGCCAAGGCCAAATTGCCGTTTGTAGCGATATAAAGGAAATGTTCTTGCAGCTGCGAGTGCGAGAGGAAGACCAAGACTCGCTCCGTTTTTTCTTTGGCGCCATGCAGATCAATCTGCGGATGTTGAAACATACAAGATGCAAGTGATGATATTCGGAGCAGCTTGTTCACCCTGCTGCGCTCAGTATATAAAAAATCTAAATACGAGTAATGCTGAAATTCACTCAGAAGCAGTCTATAGGGCAATTATATCAAATCATTATGTGGATGATTTTTTCCCAAGTTTCACGTCGGAGCAGGTGGCCTACGAGATAAGTCATGAAGTCAAAAGAGTGCATAGAATGGCTAATTTTGAATTAAAAGGTTTTGTCTCCAATTCAAAAAACATACAGAAAAAACTAAATAATAACGAATTCGTCCAGTCGACTGTCAATTTGAGCTCTAACTCAGTTGATAAAATTTTGGGAATCTTCTGGGACAGCCAAACAGACAAACTTTTATTTGATTTAAAGATGAATCGAGTAGACAACGATGTCGTCAACGGTAAAAAATGCCCAACAAAAAGGGAATAATTAAGTATATGTCTGTATATGATCCATTAGGAATGCTTTCAGATCTCATGCTCCAAGGAAAGTTATTGGTACAAGAGGTATAGCGTGAAGGAATTGACTGGAACGATCTCTTGCCTGAAGCCTTATTCGACCGATTTAAGAAATAGATATTTCAAATTGGAGAAGGTCAAAGAGTTTAAGCTGAGCCGATGTTATTCACAAAAAATTTTTTTCTCCAGAAACTTGGCTGCTGAATTACATATTTTTGTAGATGCCAGTGAGGAGGCATTTGCAGCAAATGCCTACTGGCGCATCATATTTGCTGGAGAAGTCGAACTTTCCTTCGTGGCCGGAAAAACAAGATGTGCTCCGTTGAAAATGCTCTCCATCCCGAGGCTTGAATTGCAAGCTGCTGTTCTTGGAACCCGTTTAAAGAAGGGATATTGGATAGCCACAACAAAGAGGTTCAACGCACGATTTTATGGTCCGATTCGCAGACGGTTATTGCTTGGATTCGATCCGATCATCGACAATATAAGCAATTTGTTGCACACCGAATCACTGAAATACTGGATACGACGTCGGAAAGCGATTGGGGTTGGGTTCCAACCAAATTAAATGTTGCAGACAAGGCATCAAAAACACAAAAAGGAAAAGAATATAAGCCAAATAACATGTGGACTGAAGGACCACAATTTTTATTACTTGAATAATTCCTTTGGACTTCACAAGAAATTCCCCAGGTAGAGGAGGATATATTGGAAAAACGGAAAATTGTCATGGCCGTATTACAAGAACCATTCATTTGCATTGAACGGTTTTCTAATTATCTCAAATTGAAACGCTCAATTGGATGGGAAGACTCGGTTGTTCTGCCTGAACAAGCTCGACGGCCTATAATATTGCCAAACAAACATCCGCTAACCAATCTCATTGTTCGATGGTACCACATATCATCATCAGAACTAAGAATTGATAATTACCGTCATAAGGAAAAAATTTTGGGTTATTAATTATCGATCTGCTGTCAGACGTGCAAAAGCATTGCGTCAATATTGTAAAAACAACGCCGCCAAACCCTATTCTCCACTGATGGGACAATTACCTCTGGACCGAGTCACGCACATATAACAGACCATTTACCTTTATCGGCCTGGACTATTTTGGTCCCGTGATGGTATCAATTGGAAGGTGTATTATATGCATCAGGAACTTTGTCAACAGAAGAGGCTCTCATAAGATCAGATATAGGGACTAATTTTGTTGGAACCGATAATGAAATCAAAAAGGTCAGGGAAATATTTGATTGGAAATATATTAAAAACGAAATCGCAAAATCTGGGATAAAATGGGAATTTTATTGTCCAGCAAATCCCAGTTCTGGAGGTATTTGGGAACGTTTGGTCCAATCAACAAAGCGAGTTTTGGCCATTACCTTAAAAGAAAAGGCGCGTCAAATCGAAACGTTGCAAAACCTACTTATTGAAGCAAATCATTTTCTCTTTGGAGAAACGAATTCAACACAAGTACCACAACATGATGAAAACTTTTGTTTTAACAAACAGTATCGAATTGCGAATTGAACAGTTAAAAAATGTATTTTGGAAGCGCTGGATACAGGAATACTTGCCCACACTCGCTCGCCGCATAAAATGGTTGGCTCCTGTCAAACCAATATGTATTGGAGTTGTTGTCATAATATGTGATGACAATCAGCCTAGATCACAATGGAAGAAAGGAGTAATTGTCAACATTATAAAGGCTAAGGATGGACAAATAAGAATAGCAGAAGTGCAGACGTCCAATGGTATATTTAGACGTCCTTTATCAAAGCTTGCCATCTTAGACGTATTAGGTAAAGCTCCAGGAAATTTTACGGTGGGCGGAATGTTGCCAAGTCAATCTAAAAATTAATTTGTCGCCACCAATATTCTAGCTCCATTATCTCGGTGCAGTCCTGTATCAGATTTATCGTTGCCCAAGACTAAATTATATTTATCGAAGCCACAAACTTTTGGTAGTTTTAAAAATAACCGTCTCGTTTTAAGAACAAGAGAAAAGAAGACGAGAAGAACACGTCCAAAAAAATAATTTTCATTAACAGTTCTTATTGTTTGCATTTTTATAATAAACGCATAAGTCAAAGCGAGGAATTGTTTAAAATTATTGTATACGCGTGAACTTAACTCCGCAACACTACCTTAACCATGTCGATGATCAAGCGTACTAATTGTGTAAACAAAAAATTGCAACCTGTTGTCCTTCTATTCAATGTTATACAATTCTTGTGAATTAAGATGGGGGGCATAGTATACTCATCTTCTAGCATGGTTCGTTGTCACAATATTAATCGATCGGCGATCGGTGACCAAAATTTTTGTTGGTATAAAAAATACGTGAAACTAAGTAGAGTGCGTTTACTACATCAGCGAAAAGAAAATAGAAAAGAAGTGGAGACAAAACATAACAAGTGTAACAACAACAATACCAACAAAATCAAAAATGGCTTAAAACGGAGTATATTCTCCAAAGGGTTTGAATGAAATCGTTGCAGTTATGGAACAACTACAACATCCGCAACAACAACAACAGCAGCAACTACGACAACAACAACAAGAGCCACTACGACAACAACAACAGCAACTACATCAACAACAGCAACAACTACAACAACAACAGCAACAACTACAACACCAGCAACAACAAGAGCAGCAACAACAACATTTGCAACAACAACAACAGCAGCAACTACAATAACAACAACAGCAGCAACAACATCAAGAAATGGGTTTAAACAGAGGAGGTAGGAATAATATGAAATATTGTGCGCTCTGCAATGTGACTATATATATATGGCATAAACACCCCCAACGGGGTACAGCCTGATGCACGATTTGCCTCCACGCTCCTCTGTCCTGTGCGTGACACCGCCAGTTGGTGATCCCAAGCGTCGCAAGAATGGCGTCCATCTGATCTCTCCAACGTGCGCGTGGTCTTCCTCTCCTACGTTGTCCGCCAACTACCGCATCGAAAAGGGATCAAGCTGGAGTTGTTCCCTCCATACGAGCTATGTGGCCAAGCCAGCGAAGTCGCTGAATATTAATTCGCTTGACTATGTCCACATCGCCATATAGTTCATACAGCTCATCGTTCCACCTGATACGGTAGGTTCCGCCAACGCAAACAGGTCCGAAGATCTTGCGAAGGATTTTTCTCTCAAAGATACCAAGAGCAGCTGCATCTGACTGCGTCACCGTCCATGCTTCCGCACCATATAGAAGCACTGGGATGATGAGTGCCTTGTAAAGGGTTAGCTTCGACTTTCGAGAGAGGGCTCTGCTGTTCATTTGCCTACTGAGCCCAAAGTAACTTCTGTTGGCAAGTGTAATCCTCCGCTTGATCTCCAGGCTGACATCGTTGCTGCTGGTCACTGCAGTTCCTAGATAGACAAAGTCCTTCACCGACTCAAAGTCATAGTCTCCAGCAGTAAGATGAGAGTCAAGACGCCGCGTCTCTCGGTTACTGCACACCATAAACTTTGTTTTGCCCATATTCACTGCAAGACCAACTCTAGCCGATTCTCTTTCAATAGCTCCAAAAGCCGCCGTCACATCACGCTTGGTACGACCAATGATGTCAATATCATCAGCGTAACCAAGGAGCTGGACACATTTCTGTCCCAATATTGTGCCCCCTCGATGCACTCCAGCTTTCCTTTGACACTCTCCATTAGCAGGTTGAAGAGCACACAAGATAGCGAGTCACCTTGTCTGAGACCCCGCCTGGTATTGAAGGTTTCGGACTGCTCATTTCCTACCTTGACAGAGCTGAAAGTGTTGCTCAATGTCATACTACAAAGCCGTACTAGCTTTGCAGGAATACCAAGCTCAGACATGGTGGCGTACAGGCGTCCTCGCCGTGGGCTATCAAAAGCAGCTTTAAAATCGACAAACAGGTGGTAGGTGTCGATTTGGTTCTCATACGCTTTCTCCAGGATCTGGCGCAGTGTGAAGATCTGGTCGACTGTGGACCGACCAGGGCGAAAGCCGCATTGATACGGCCCGATCAATGCTTCAGCATATGGCTTAAGTCGCTCACACATTACGCTCGTGAGAACTTTGTATGCGACGGGAAGAAGATGCCACGATAATTGGTGCGTTGTGTTGCATCACCCCTTCTTCAGAATGGGGCAGATCATACTCAGGTTCCAATCATTGGGCATGCTTTCCGCTAGCCATACGTTGCAAATGAGCTGGTGCATGCTCCTTACCAACTCATCGCCTCCAGCCTTAAACAGTTCAGCCGGTAGCCCGTCCGCTCCCGCGGCTTTATTGTTTTTAAGTCGTTTTATGGCGACTTCGACTTCCGTATAGCTAGGGATGGGAACTTCAACACCATCCTCTCTGATTGGGGTTAGTGGATCTTCTTCATCAGGCTCTTTGGTTGTCTCCAGCCAAAAGGCTTTCAAAGTGATCCCTCCATAACCTCAGTACTGTCTCTGCATCTGTGACAAGATTTCCATCATCCCTCCTGCAGGCAAGCGATCCAGACTTATACCCTTGAGTCATGCGTTTGACCCTCCGGTAAAAGTCGCGGGCATCATTCCTGCTCCCGCTATTCTCCAACTTCTCACACTCAAGCCTTTCCATCTCCTGCTTCTTTCTCCTGAAAAGGTGCTTCTCATTTCTCCTCCGCGTCCTATAAATATCCACCACTGCTCGTATGGCTCCAGCTTGCAGCGTCCGCCTGTATGCAGCGTTCTTTGCAGCAGTCGCTTCCCCGACACTCCTGATCATACCATAAATTCCATTTTGGGGGACGTTGGAATCCAAGGCGTGACGTATTTATAGGCGTTGGAGGGTGCTGGCCAAGTCGGCCTGAGAGTTGAGCGGAGAAGGCATCCCTGTGCTGTTGTGACTGCAGCTTTTCGATGTCAAGCTTTCTTGGCATACCTTGACGTGAGATTTTCGTGACACACAACCGTGCGCGAACCTTGGCTGCGACAAGGTAGTGGTCAGAGTCGATGTTAGGACCCCGGCACGATCTCACATCAAGTATGCTAGACGCATGTCTTGCATCGATCACAACATGATCAATCTGGTTGCAAGTCAGACGATCAGGTGACAGCCAGGTTGCTTTGTGGATGTTGAGATGACGGAACCTTGTACTGCTAACGATCATATTGTGCGCAGCAGCAAAACCTATAAGTCTAAGCCCGTTTGCCGAGGTAGACTCATGTAGACTATGCTGTCCAACGGTTGCTCCAAAGATGCTTTCCCGTCCGATTTTGGCATTAAAATCTCCGAGGAGGATCTTAATGTCATGTGACGGGCAGCGGCTATACACTCGGTCGAGTTCTGTATAGAAAGCATCCTTGATCGCGTCGTCCTTCTCCTCCGTTGGTGCGTGTGCACAGATAAGGCTGATGTTAAAGAATCTGGCAGCTACTCGGATCGTCGCAAGTCTCTCGTTTACAGGTGTAAACTGTGAGACTCGGTGCCGTAGCCTGGCTCCTACGACGAATCCACAACCAAACTCGCGCCTATCTGTATGACAGCTGTAGTATATGTCCTTTTCTTCATGCATCCCTTTCCGTTCCATCGCATTTCCTGGATAGCTGTAATGTCAGCCTTCAAATTGCTGAGAGTATCCACTAGTTGTTGAGTGGCACCAGGCCTGTACAATGTGCGTACATTCCAAGTGCATACTCTCAGATCATTGTCCTTTTTGAATTTTCCGTGGTCGTCAACGTTTTTCGGGTATCTATCCTAATTTAAGGATTAGGATCCCGCCGTGTACTTTGGTTTATAACTCAGCGGTTGCTAAGTTACAATCCAGGAAAAACCGCGTGGAGGTAGTGCGTCAACTTGAAGAAAACAGGGACAAGGATCACACTGGCGTCCACCAAGTTGAACGCAGTCAGTAGCTTTACCTTGTGTACCTTCCCCCAATTTTCTGCAGTGTGCAATGTGACTATTCAAAATAATATAAGTTGGTCATATTGATATGTATAGATTCATTCAATCAGGTATACGTGGCGGTCTAGTGCAATGTACCAATAAATATACGAAAGCGAATAATAAATATCTACCGGAATATGATGAAACAAAAGATTTATCATATCTGGTATATTTAGACGCTAATCATTTATATGGTTGGGCAATGTCACAGCCGTTACCATATGATGGATTCGAGCGGTTACCTCTAGATACTGTAGAAGACTTTGATGACTTTAATATAGACGATGACTCTGAATATGGATATATTCTTGAGGTACATCTAGAATACCCATTTACAATTCATAATAATCATAATGATCTTCCGTTTTGTCCGAAAAATAAAAAACCTACTCCCAATTCTCATGTTAAAAAGTTGATAGCTGACTTAGAACATAAGTCAAACTATGTTATCCATTACAGTACACTAAAACAGTGTTTAGAAAATGGATTAATTTTTAAAAATCCATAGATTTCTCAATAACGCAGTCTATGTTGTTGATGAGAAAAGGGTTAATGTGAAATTAATTACTGAATGGGAAAATGCAACACAAACCGATTCCTCTGGCCGATTGCGACACGCATTGCATTGCGCATGCTCATTAATTGCTAAAAGCAATTTCCATAGCGTGAAATATTTTAATGATAATTTCTGCGCATTCCAAATGCGTAAGTTAAATGTTTATTACGATAAGCCTATTTATTTAGGGTTTGCTGTGCTAGACATTTCAAAATGGAAAATGTACGATTTTCATTATCAGTATATGAAACCGAAATTTGGAGAGTCTGTACGCCTAAACTACATATATGCATACAGACTCTTTCATATACACGATTAAAACTGACGATTTTTACGCTGATATACGTGAAGATCTTCCAATGAAATTTGATACATCTGATTATCATGCAGATGCCTTGAATAAATAAGGTTTTATCAGCGTAAACAAGAAACGCTTAGGGTTTTTTAAAAATGAGTTGAATGGGAAGCCTATGAGTGAATTCGAAGGCTTACGTTCAAAAATGTATTCATTTCTTGTTAATGGCGGTCAAGAAGTAAAAAAGTCTAAAGGGGTTAAAGCAAGTTGAGTTATGCGAATCGGCTTTGCTGATTAAAAAAAATGTTTAAATACTGGTTGTTGGAGCTCAAATGTTAAAATAAGTAGTTAAGTAGTAGTTAAGAGAACACAAGAAGTGTCATTAAGTATAGTTAAGAGAACTCAAGAACTGTCATCTCTCGTTTTGCTTTGAATCGATCGGCAATTGCCGACGGCAAATTTGAGAGTGCGTGGCCGAGTTGTGGACACCGCTCTAGTAGTATGGATATAGTTCGATCTCGCTAAGAAAGCAGAAAAAGGTGTGCCACCAGCATCAATAAAAATTGTTTAATTCTCGAAACCACCGCGTCTCAATTTTTTAATTGTTTACTTCTCGACTCTCAAAAAACGCTTAGAGATTTTTCATTGGCGCCCGAGCAGGGACTTCGGTGTGTTTAATAAACAATTTAAATTGTTGATAATTATTATACTCGCTAGCTTTTCAAGTGAACAGACGTGTTTTTCTTTTGCTCTCCGAACTTCATTAGATATCTTTTGATTAACCGGTGCTCCACGTAACAAAAGTGTACTAATACTTCTTATAGTGTTTTCTCCTATTATTTTGCTATATAAATCTGTTCATTCGCGAGTGCTTTCTATTAAATTAGTCAAACATTTTTGTTTGGTAATTTGGTAATTGGTTTGCTATTGGCTTCTTTGTTTACATCAACTCTTCTTAGTTTCGTTGTTGTATTGCTTGGTAGCTAAGTCTATTTTTAGATTCTGTCGCGAGCGCGCTTACTCTTTTCAGTTTGCTCTCTCTCCTACTTTCGTTTGCGCTGTGCATTTGTTGTTGCAGTTACTGTAACGACAGCTAGTGCTCTCGCCTACTTAGCATTTGCTCTCTTTTTTTTACGTAGTTTGCTCTTAGTTTTTTTTAACGTTTTATTTGGCTACTCTTTTACAGTGTTGTCTTAATATAATGGAAGGAAATCTAATCTGTGCTATTAAAACCTGTCGAAGCGAGATTACGTGCGCTCAACCTAGCATCTCATGTTGGCTGTGTGATAATGTTGTACATGCCAAATGTGCCAATGTCAATGGTACAACTGCTGACGCTTTAGCTAAGCGCATTGGGCTGCACTATTGCTGTGAGGAGTGTCGTGAGGTGCAAAATGAAATGAGATCTTTCATGCGGCAGACACGGAAAGGCTTTAGGGAATTGTTTAGTAGTTTTAGTACGCTATCTCAACAGTTCTCTAAGCTGGACTCAGAATTTAATGGCCTTCAGCTGTTGAGCGAGTCCCCGAAGCGCAAAAAAAAATCTACGCGCAAAGAAGAAACCCTGTCTGCTGCCATTTTGCCTTCGACCGCCTCCGCTCAGCATGGTACTCCGTTGACACAGCCGTTGAAACCGATCACCACATCTGTGGTAACGAGATCGGCGGCTCAGAAGAATTCGGTTCCCGAATCGGTCAACAACGAGTCTCTGCAGCCAATGACGCCAAACGTGCCCTCTACGTCATCTCCTGCCATAGTCTCGATACCTGTGTCTGATTTACCCAGGGCTACAACCACTGATTCTTTATCAGTGGTGCCCAAGCCTATTGTAGGGATTCCCCCGAGGAAACAAATCTTTGTTTCCAGGCTTGCCCCTGATCTCACATCTGATGATGTCAAAATGTAACTTCTCTTTTTCTTGCCTACCAAAACGTTAGAGGCCTTAACACTAAGCTTTCTAAGCTGTATGCTGATTCTGTATCCTTTGATTACCACTTACTAATATTTACTGAAACTTGGTTGAAACCAATAATGTGAGAGAAGGAAATCATATATATATAGAGATACATATATGTATAGCTGATGTTCATTGCTATTTTTTCAAATCGGAAAAGAAAAGTCAATGGTTTCTCGGAAGGTAATCCTAATACAGAATTATCCAACAATCGTAGACCGTAAAACAAATCTAACCGAATGTATCTGTATCACCGGAAGCTAGACAAGACTATCTTCGCAACGTCAGATGGCAAGACACGCATGAAAACTTTTCAACTCTACACAAAAGGTGTGTGTGTGGGGGAAATCTACTTTAGCTGTAAAACAACCAAACTTTATTTGACGTAAAAGGACTCACACGTTTGGAAGCCAAAAATTTATGTGACAACCGTCCAAACGTGGCTAAAAACTTTGGACATTAGGTATTATTTAGTCCTTTTAAATGCAAGACAGAGCCTCACACGTTGGGCGCCATAAATTTATGTGAAGACCGACCGAACGTGGCTAAAACTTGGGACATTGGGTATTATTTAGTCCTTTTAGATGCAAAACAGAGCCCCACACGTTGGGCGCCAAAAATTTATGTGAAGACCGACCGAACGTGGCTAAAACTTGGGACATTGGGTATTATTTAGTCCTTTTAGATGCAAAACAGAGCCCCACGTTGGGCGCCAAAAATTTATGTGAGGACCGGTGTAATGGTTTCGTGAACGGGAAGTTCACAAGTCGAATGTACTCAGCGATCGGAATCCTCTGGTTCCCTAAGCTCGTTCGGGGTGGGGTGGGTTGTTGCTGATCATCGACTCCAGTACATAAAATTTATTTAGGATTCCGCAGAAACTACTTAAATGGAGCTAAACTCCAAAAATTTATATCAAACAAGACCAAAAGTACTAAAAAAAATAGGAAGGCTTTTACAAACAGGCATCTATTGTAGAGCGGCGTCTGAGGTGATGTTCGACGCTCGCAGTCTGTACCCTACCCAACCATGATACTCAGCGCGAGGCAGTAATAGAGTATCCCAAAACAGAATTGACTATCTAATCATTATACCATGTCTTCAGGAACTAATAAGGCAATTAGAGATTCATTTTATAACTTATACTTTTATTTCTTAATTCATAACACAATTCTTCGGTATATGGCATTCATTACTATACGCAAACAATAATATTTCATGATCTAAAACTAAAACTATACTGAAACTACTAGCGGAAGGCTAGGCTATTTATATTTAATCCAAAAGTGTACCTATTCTATTGCCCACTGTAGTAACAACGGAAGCTAATGACATAAAATAATAACAAAATATATTTTATTTACTTTATCAGTGTATAATTACAAATGGCAAGAATATTTGATCTTAAGTTTTTGTAGGCTAGTGTAGTTAAGCCGAACATTGAACCAGCGCGACAGCTGATCATGCATGCGTGAGCTTTCGTTGATTAGATGTATGTATGTAGGTATGTGCAGTAATATATGTATGTATGTATTCTTGTTTGTTCGCAAACACTGATTTTAATAATAGCAGAGATTGGAAAATGATAATGTTTAATAAATGTTATTGTCAATATATGGTAGGCAATGTATTATGTATATATATATAAACCGATACCTCACTATATACACATATATATATAAATAATTATATATAATTATATACATTAGGTAGATATAGATAGATATACATAGGCATAGAAATTAATTTTAGGAGGTTTTAATATTGTTTGTTGTTTTTGTATTTAATAATTTAGCATAGAATTAAGCAAAGAACTATTGATTTTAATTTGTTAGCAAAGCAGACAATTCAATATAAGTATGTATATACGGCTCGAGCTTCAGTATGTATGTATGTCTGTATGTATATTAGCATAGACTACAGCATAAATATGTACATACGCACTCATCATCACTGAGCCGGCGGTAAAGCTTTGCCGCTGCACATGCGCGTATGCATATATATGTACGTACGTACGAATTATGTCTACTTGGAAAACAATTTAAAACATTAAAACGAAATGACAATTGCAGAACTTGGAAATTTAAACAATACAAAATTAATTGGTTATTTTTCTCACTTACATGAATCTCCACGATGAAAGGCCTTCCAACGATGTAGATGTGTGTGTGTATGTTGGTGTGTTTGTATGTTTCTTGATGTTTTATTAAGCACTATTAAATATTTGTTAAATTGTCTTTGTTGCTGCATATGAGTTCGTTTTAGGGAATTGTAATTTTTAAGAGACTAGCAATGAGTTATATTATTATTTTTAAACAATTGATCCGATCGAAATCAAGATTTGCGAATTTACTTGATTACATACACTACCAGCATAGCATTTTCTCAACGAAATTTTGCAATGATAACCATTCAATGATTAAAATTACACTTTTTACACTATTATATTCACTGCTGGGGCAATATTTTGCACGGAGGATCTAAATCCAAAAAAATATAAAAAAATATACAATTTTTAATACACTGACCGAGTGTAAGCAAAGAAAATTGACAACTAAACTAAGATAAGCCGATGCTAGAAAGCTTCTAGTGGCTGCGCAGCTGCACTTGCGTTGCAAGGGGGGGTGAGGCACGGTAAAGCTCGATCCCAGTGTAGGGAGAGGCGATGCACACGTCGAAATGGTATCCAACGTCGGATGTTTCTGTCGCAACAGACTTCCAAGGGAGGAATTTCGGCAACTCAACCAATGTTCGGTAGAACAGAGTGTGGCGACAGCGCTCAGCACTCCAAAGGAAACTTTTGGTTTTCCAAATTTCCAATCTATACTCGACAGAGATTCGTCAGAGATTCGTCAGAGATTCGTCAGAGATTCGTCAGAGATTCGTCAGAGATTCGTCAGCCCACACCAATGCCAAGCAGAAGCCTCTGCATAAAGGTGGGCTACCAAACTCGTCGACTGGTGCAGGCTGGGTAACTGGGACTTGCGTCAACCAGGTTATCTAGGTGCAAAATGAGGACTTTAGTACAAAAATTCACTCAAACAAAATACGAGGGGGGTGACATACCTTTTCTTGTGCTGAGCACAAAGAAAGTAATAATAGGCTCTTAAGCTGATCGGGAAGGCTGATGTCTTCAGATTTCTGGTCCAGAAAAATGGGCGTGGCAAATGGGGTTATGTCTTCGGTCTTTCGAAATTATGGTTTTTTTTTCTTTTGGGCATTTAAATGCACCGACACGAAAATTAATTGAGCTGCGTATATGTGCACTATATGCAGCTATATTTTATTTCCACAGACTTAACGAAATATAAACGCACGAATATAGACTCAACACGTGTAGCAAACGCAGCGCTAACCGACGTGGAGTGGACACTTATAGTTTCAACCGATCAGAAAAGAGGGCAAATAGAGAAGGGTAGCAGCATTTATAGACCAGGCTCTCTGCAAAGAAGAGCTTTTTCTATGATTCAGCACCTACAAAGATGCATCTGAGCGCAACATGACCCTTAGCCTATGTTTGAAGCTTTGACATATTTTTCGAATTGGCGGATGCTGGTTTGAAACTAGGGGATCAATTCGCACGGCAACAGCAAACATCATCGAACATGTTCGAAGCAACAAGTTTGATGCGATCTTGCTATTGTGTTGGGTGGACATGATTATGTTGCTAAGCCAGGTTGAGAACTTAGATAAACAAAATCAATAATATTTTTATCGCTACCAATATCAATGCGATAAAACGACAAATTTTTGAATTTCGTTTCAATGGTGCAACGGCGACCATTACACCACCCGATAATCTGACACCGTCAGACGGAAAGATTAGCGGGAATCAGCTACGAAGATCTTTAGCGTGATAAGTACCGATATCTTTTCGTTGCAAGTCTTCTAATTGGTAATAACAGTTACCAAGCTTCCTTGCAATGCGACATTTTACGAATTGCGGGCCAAGTTTTGCATTGAAATTATGCGTAAACTTGCTGAGTGCGAAATTTCGACGAAATACTTCCTGGCCTTCTTTGAACGACACAGGTCTGCTGCGAAGGTTGTATTGTGCTGTATTTTTATCATGGGCTCGGCGAATGTTAGCTTGAATATCTTTTCTTAATAAAGCTAAGTTATCTGAGTGAGAAACAGGCACAATAGGATCTTCTAACAGTGATAAAGATTTTAGCAACTTATAATCGGCGGCATGCGTTATCATATCTAATCCAAATAAAGCTCTATATGGAGAACATCCGATAGACTGATGAACGGACGAACGAAGGGAACAAGAGATACTTGTCAAATGAATATCCCATTCAGTCTGATCGTGCTTTAGGTATGAACGAACGGCGGCTAAAAGAGATCGATTAACACGTTCAGCGGCATTACTTTGCGGCGAATATAAGGCGGTATAGATATGGTTAATACCAAGCTCGGTGAGAAAGGCATTAAATTCATGGGCTTTGAATTGGGTGCCGTTGTCACTGACAATGGTTTCGGGCACACCAAAACTGTGAAAAATCTGGTGTAGTAAGAAATCTTGTACAGCTTTTAGAAGTGAACTTCTTAAGAGGCTGTAACCAATGATATTTACTAAAGTGGTCAAGAACGATTACTAAGCCTACATGGCCATTTTTGCTGCGTGGATATGGGCCTAAAAGATCAATGTAGAGTCTTTGGAAAGGTCTACAGGTGGGATTATGAGCACCCATGGGAGGACGAAGCGTGTAATTTGGGGCTTTGTTCTCTTTACATTTGTCACATGAGCGTATATATTCTCTCACATCTTTTGCCAAGCCAGGCCAAAAGAGGTGACGACGAATCTTTTCAATAGTTTTGTGCATCCCTGCATGAGCTGAGGTACAACTATCATGCGCTTGTTTAAGAACATCAAGTCGAAGGCTTTCTGGAACCCATAACTTCCAGGAAAGTTTATCTTGTACTTCTTCTCCAGAAGCATGCTCAGTGCGAATGTACAAATAGTTATCAACGATTTTCAGATCTGGCAATCTGGCTTGATTTTCGTTATAGCGACTCTTAAGCGTGGTATATTTGTCTTCTGAGAAGGCTTGTGAATTCAAATCAATTATTGGGCTCATATCATAATTCAGCGATTTCATTTTCACATAAACGAGAGAGGGCATCGGGAACAACATGTTCCTTTCCTTTGCGATGAGAAATGGAAAATTTATATTGCTGTAGGCGAAAAATCCAACGAGCGAGTCTTCCAGACACGTTTTGTTGACGCATAAGCCAAACCAAGCTTGAGTGATCGGTGATTACTTCGAACTCTTGGAGTTCTAAATAACATCGAAACTTCTCTATAGCAAGGATGACAGCCAAGCATTCACGTTCGGTGACGCTGTAGTTACGTTGTGCGCTACTTAATTTTTTTTGACATATATGCAATAGGTTTCTCTTCTTTATCATAGGAAAGCTGAATAAGGACTGCGCCAATGCCAAAATCACTGGCATCACAATGTAAATAGAATTTACGAGCAAAATCAGGGTTAGCTAATACAGGGGCGGAGGTCAATACGATTTTTAACTTGTCCATAGCCGACTGAGCTTCTGAAGTCCACACAAATTTAGATTTTGTAGAAAGCACATTAGTAATGGGGCAAGAAAGGTCTGCGAAGTTGTGAATAAATCGACGATACCATCCACAAATTCCAAGAAAACCTCGAACCTGTTTAAGATTCTTTGGCGGAGGCCAATTAACGATACACGATATTTTTGAAGGGTCAGTACAGATACCACCACTTCCAATTACATAACCAAGATAGGTAATGCTGGTTACGCAAAACTGGCTTTTAGCTATATTTAAAGTAATGTTGGCTTTACGGAATTGCTCTGCGAGTCTAACTAGAACTGCGAGATGCGAAGAAAAATCTTCGGAGACAATACAAAGGTCATCGAGATATCCGAATATGCAATGTCTGAGATCTGGCGGTATGATATCATCCATAAGACGACACATAGTGGAGGGAGCATTACAAAGGCCAAAAGGCATCACTTTGAATTGGTAAAGCGGGCGACCAGGGACTGTAAAGGCTATTAGAGGCTTAGCTTGAGGTGACAACGGGATTTGCCAATAAGCATCTTTTAAATCAAGCTTAGTAATGAGATTAGCACGAGGCAAACGTGAAAAGATTCCATCAATGCTAGGCAGAGGATATGCGTCCTTCTTGGTAGCATCGTTAAGCTTACGTGCATCAAGACAAAGGCGAACTTTGTTAGGCTTGACCACGAGACGCATAGGGGAACTCCAAGGACTAACAGAGGGTTCTATAACATCCAGAGCTAACATTCGATCGATTTCGTCATAAAGCAACTTTTCAACGGCTGGGCTGACGGGATAAAAGCGTTGTTTGACGGGCTTTGCTTCTCCTACATCGATATGATGTTCGATAAGCGAAGTTCGGCCAAGTTTCTTTAAGGCGTTGGGAAACAACTCTTTAACAACAGCGAGCTGATGAAGCTGCTGGGGGCTCAATGGATAAGAATTTGGATCGGGTGAGTCTAACGAAGCGGAGGGTGAATCAAGGGCGCCAATGATATTGGGAGCAAGCTGAAATATTTTCCAAAAATCGTGACCCAAGATAAGTTTTTGTTTTATTGACGGAATAACATACAGTTTGATTGGTTTGACCAAATTATTATATGATACTTCAACGTCCAAAACTCCGATAATATTTTGTTTTTCTCCTCCTGCTGTGTTCACATGCGACTTCAATGGTTTATATTGTGGAATCGCTGAGAAGTCTTTAGCAGCAAGAGTGGAACCTATGCAACTGATATTCGCTCCAGTATCTAACAGACCAAGTTCTGTGAAGTCTAGAAACGAAACTTCTGCATAGCTACGTAAATCTTGATTATTATTAAAGATAGTTGATATTATGAGCTTCTTGTTTTGTTTAATTTTAGCATAATAAGTTTTTAATCGGCGAACGCGATTACTAATGGGTTGACTAAAGAGACGATTCTTAATTTCTAAATAGTTTTTCAATCTCTCCTCATACGAGCGATGATAAAGAGGAACATTAGTAGACGATAAAGAGGGTTGCTCAACCGAAAGAAAAACGGGATCAGACGAATCTGATGTGGTACTCTGTTCGGGCTTAGCAATTTTCAAATTTATGCTTTCGGGGGGCATCCGGGTGTTTTTGGGTGCTCCCTGTCGACGGTTTTCCGACAGTTTTTGCAAGCAATTTTTACATTGTGGTTTGTAAACATTAAGTTTACCACAACCATAGCAAAAGATACGTCGAGACGCAAGACAATTCTCCCAAATGTGACCAAGCTCATCGCAGTTCCAGCACTTAAGTTTTGCATGGGCGTTACGAAGAGCAGCAAGTTCGAGATCATGTTGAACTTCTTCTTCTTCAGGGTCAGAACATGATTCTTCAAGGGCGTGAATTTGTCTTGGAGGAGTAAAAGGCTTTGACTTTCGTACTTGCTCAGCTCGACAGTTGAGTTCGTACGATAAATTCTCACTCATCTGTACAAGGCGACGCAAATGTCCCACAGAATGTACAGGTTGATACAGTAATTTCTGACGGGTGTCAGGCAACAAATTATTTTTAAGAATTTCGACTAATTCTTCTTCTGTAACTTTTATGGAAGATTTATCGATAAGCGAAGCCACGCTTTCATAAAAAGCTGAGAAAGGTTCTCCAAACTTTTGCTTACGCGATCGTATTAACTCCATAGACATAAAAACTGAGCGATAATCTTTATAGTGTTGGCGAAGAGCAGAGCAGAAATCAGACCAAACTATGCGGTTGACTTGCTTGTGGTATCTCCAATACCAATCTCGGGCTTTGCCAGCAAATAGCACATGCATATGTTTGCACATGGCCGTAAAATCGCTATCCAAAGTTTCATCTGTTAGTGATTTTACCCTATATATGAATTCTTCCACCCCTAAACCTTTCTGGACATCCATCGAAATGTAAATTCCATTTCTGCATAATATCGGCAGTCTTACGGGTGAACAGGGATGAAGTTACGGGAGACGGAGTTTCTCGCACGGGAACAGACGGGACTTGAACATCAACTGGATTTGTTTGGATGTTCAAAGACGACATTAATCGAGATACAGTTTGTTCGATCATGTTTTGAATAACTGTATAATCAAACTCGTTGTTGCGGTGGGCAGTTGGAGGGCGAAAAGACCTTCCTCGTTGTCTACCACGAGTGGATCTAACTGGAGGTACTTGAGTAGGACTGTTACTGACGTCCAAAACTGATGAAGCGGCAGCGCTTTGATTCAAAGAACGAGGCTCTTGATCATGCGAGGTGCTTGGGCCTTGAACTTGTTCTAAAGCTTTGGTCAAATTACGAGTCATAACTCTCGAGGTGTTTTGTGCAGTCGGTGCGATCGGCTGTGCTCTAGGAGGCGAACAATTGCCGACGACCAGCTTAGGATCGTTAGGTTGAATGGCGACATTACAAAAAGAGCAACAAGAATGACTGACCATCCAATTTTCTAGGCAAAGTTTGTGAAAGACATGCAAACATGCTAAGGAGTAGCATGGGTGCGTGTTGTACATAAACTGATTACAGATAGCACATTTACTATCGGTACTGGCCAAAGGAGTTTGCGTGTTCCGAGGGCTGTTTGTGACAGGCATGTTCATAACAAAAGGTTTCCTGAATGACATATATTGGCAACTGAATAGATAGTACAATTAAAATACAAAAGATGCAGTTTGTAAAAAGCAGGTGTTTATTATATAGGCTATTGAACTTAACGAAAGGTTTTAATTTTTTGATTTACGCCGTCTATCTAGTAAAGCTATTCGGCAAGTGTATGCAAAAGCAGCATGATCACGAGTTCCATGACAACAACTAAACTAAACTTCTAACGAAAACAAATTAACTAATAACCCAATCAAATGTTATGGTACTAGGGTCCACACTTATTTAATTAGAAGCGAAAGAAAAATATGTCAAACTAGCAATCAGTATTGGTAGGCAATAAATGCTCTGACATCAATATTCTGAAATTGGGTATAACAGTATTTCACAACGATAGCTAATCAAACAATAGTATTTCCTAGACCTAACGAAAAAAAAAAAAGCGAGCAATAATGTGAGAGAAGGAAATCATATATATATAGAGATACATATATGTATAGCTGATGTTCATTGCTATTTTTTCAAATCGGAAAAGAAAAGTCAATGGTTTCTCGGAAGGTAATCCTAATACAGAATTATCCAACAATCGTAGACCGTAAAACAAATCTAACCGAATGTATCTGTATCACCGGAAGCTAGACAAGACTATCTTCGCAACGTCAGATGGCAAGACACGCATGAAAACTTTTCAACTCTACACAAAAGGTGTGTATTATTTAGTCCTTTTAAATGCAAGACAGAGCCTCACACGTTGGGCGCCATAAATTTATGTGAAGACCGACCGAACGTGGCTAAAACTTGGGACATTGGGTATTATTTAGTCCTTTTAGATGCAAAACAGAGCCCCACACGTTGGGCGCCAAAAATTTATGTGAAGACCGACCGAACGTGGCTAAAACTTGGGACATTGGGTATTATTTAGTCCTTTTAGATGCAAAACAGAGCCCCACGTTGGGCGCCAAAAATTTATGTGAGGACCGGTGTAATGGTTTCGTGAACGGGAAGTTCACAAGTCGAATGTACTCAGCGATCGGAATCCTCTGGTTCCCTAAGCTCGTTCGGGGTGGGGTGGGTTGTTGCTGATCATCGACTCCAGTACATAAAATTTATTTAGGATTCCGCAGAAACTACTTAAATGGAGCTAAACTCCAAAAATTTATATCAAACAAGACCAAAAGTACTAAAAAAAATAGGAAGGCTTTTACAAACAGGCATCTATTGTAGAGCGGCGTCTGAGGTGATGTTCGACGCTCGCAGTCTGTACCCTACCCAACCATGATACTCAGCGCGAGGCAGTAATAGAGTATCCCAAAACAGAATTGACTATCTAATCATTATACCATGTCTTCAGGAACTAATAAGGCAATTAGAGATTCATTTTATAACTTATACTTTTATTTCTTAATTCATAACACAATTCTTCGGTATATGGCATTCATTACTATACGCAAACAATAATATTTCATGATCTAAAACTAAAACTATACTGAAACTACTAGCGGAAGGCTAGGCTATTTATATTTAATCCAAAAGTGTACCTATTCTATTGCCCACTGTAGTAACAACGGAAGCTAATGACATAAAATAATAACAAAATATATTTTATTTACTTTATCAGTGTATAATTACAAATGGCAAGAATATTTGATCTTAAGTTTTTGTAGGCTAGTGTAGTTAAGCCGAACATTGAACCAGCGCGACAGCTGATCATGCATGCGTGAGCTTTCGTTGATTAGATGTATGTATGTAGGTATGTGCAGTAATATATGTATGTATGTATTCTTGTTTGTTCGCAAACACTGATTTTAATAATAGCAGAGATTGGAAAATGATAATGTTTAATAAATGTTATTGTCAATATATGGTAGGCAATGTATTATGTATATATATATAAACCGATACCTCACTATATACACATATATATATAAATAATTATATATAATTATATACATTAGGTAGATATAGATAGATATACATAGGCATAGAAATTAATTTTAGGAGGTTTTAATATTGTTTGTTGTTTTTGTATTTAATAATTTAGCATAGAATTAAGCAAAGAACTATTGATTTTAATTTGTTAGCAAAGCAGACAATTCAATATAAGTATGTATATACGGCTCGAGCTTCAGTATGTATGTATGTCTGTATGTATATTAGCATAGACTACAGCATAAATATGTACATACGCACTCATCATCACTGAGCCGGCGGTAAAGCTTTGCCGCTGCACATGCGCGTATGCATATATATGTACGTACGTACGAATTATGTCTACTTGGAAAACAATTTAAAACATTAAAACGAAATGACAATTGCAGAACTTGGAAATTTAAACAATACAAAATTAATTGGTTATTTTTCTCACTTACATGAATCTCCACGATGAAAGGCCTTCCAACGATGTAGATGTGTGTGTGTATGTTGGTGTGTTTGTATGTTTCTTGATGTTTTATTAAGCACTATTAAATATTTGTTAAATTGTCTTTGTTGCTGCATATGAGTTCGTTTTAGGGGAATTGTAATTTTTAAGAGACTAGCAATGAGTTATATTATTATTTTTAAACAATTGATCCGATCGAAATCAAGATTTGCGAATTTACTTGATTACATACACTACCAGCATAGCATTTTCTCAACGAAATTTTGCAATGATAACCATTCAATGATTAAAATTACACTTTTTACACTATTATATTCACTGCTGGGGCAATATTTTGCACGGAGGATCTAAATCCAAAAAATATAAAAAAATATACAATTTTTAATACACTGACCGAGTGTAAGCAAAGAAAATTGACAACTAAACTAAGATAAGCCGATGCTAGAAAGCTTCTAGTGGCTGCGCAGCTGCACTTGCGTTGCAAGGGGGGGTGAGGCACGGTAAAGCTCGATCCCAGTGTAGGGAGAGGCGATGCACACGTCGAAATGGTATCCAACGTCGGATGTTTCTGTCGCAACAGACTTCCAAGGGAGGAATTTCGGCAACTCAACCAATGTTCGGTAGAACAGAGTGTGGCGACAGCGCTCAGCACTCCAAAGGAAACTTTTGGTTTTCCAAATTTCCAATCTATACTCGACAGAGATTCGTCAGAGATTCGTCAGAGATTCGTCAGAGATTCGTCAGCCCACACCAATGCCAAGCAGAAGCCTCTGCATAAAGGTGGGCTACCAAAGTCGTCGACTGGTGCAGGCTGGGTAACTGGGACTTGCGTCAACCAGGTTATCTAGGTGCAAAATGAGGACTTTAGTACAAAAATTCACTCAAACAAAATACAAAATATATAACAAAATACGGGGGTGACATACCTTTTCTTGTGCTGAGCACAAAGAAAGTAATAATAGGCTCTTAAGCTGATCGGGAAGGCTGATGTCTTCAGATTTCTGGTCCAGAAAAATGGGCGTGGCAAATGGGGTTATGTCTTCGGTCTTTCGAAATTATGGTTTTTTTCTTCTTTTGGGCATTTAAATGCACCGACACGAAAATTAATTGAGCTGCGTATATGTGCACTATATGCAGCTATATTTTATTTCCACAGACTTAACGAAATATAAACGCACGAATATAGACTCAACACGTGTAGCAAACGCAGCGCTAACCGACGTGGAGTGGACACTTATAGTTTCAACCGATCAGAAAAGAGGGCAAATAGAGAAGGGTAGCAGCATTTATAGACCAGGCTCTCTGCAAAGAAGAGCTTTTTCTATGATTCAGCACCTACAAAGATGCATCTGAGCGCAACATGACCCTTAGCCTATGTTTGAAGCTTTGACATATTTTTCGAATTGGCGGATGCTGGTTTGAAACTAGGGGATCAATTCGCACGGCAACAGCAAACATCATCGAACATGTTCGAAGCAACAAGTTTGATGCGATCTTGCTATTGTGTTGGGTGGACATGATTATGTTGCTAAGCCAGGTTGAGAACTTAGATAAACAAAATCAATAATATTTTTATCGCTACCAATATCAATGCGATAAAACGACAAATTTTTGAATTTCGTTTCAATGGTGCAACGGCGACCATTACACATCCAAACTATCTGATAGGGATTATCTACTAGCTTTTGGTGATTTTAACTTACCAGAAGTTGGTTGGTCATCTCAATCCGGTATTCTGGCGCCCTCTATCTATAATTCTTTTTTAAATGGCCTATCAGAACTTTCTTTATTTCAAATTAATAATATTCCTAATTGTAGCGGTAGAACTCTTGATTTAGTTTTCTCTTCTGATATACTTTTTAACACTATCTGCAGAATTGATCCCTTAGTACATCCTGAAGATCCCTACCATCCTACGTTTGACCTTGTTCTAGCTCTGCCTACTCCAATGCAAATTGCATCTGTTCCTCGTAAAGTAAAATCGCGTTGTTTCCGTAAGACCGACTTTGAAAAACTTAATCATTTAATTTTAGAACATGATTGGTCATTTTTGTATTCATGTTCTGACTTAAATACTTGCATCTCATTTTTTTATTCCTCCATGAATTCATTTTTCGACCAATGTGTTCCTCTTGCTTTCCCAGTAAAGTCAAACAGGCCACCTTGGTTCTCGTGAACTTATGAGTTTAAAAAATTTGAAATCTCGGTATTTTTAAAAAATTTAAACTCACTCGTAAACCTTTTGACTTTTCAAGATATATTGCTGTTAGAGCAAACTTTATTGCTCTAAATGCAAATTGTTACAACAGTATTTGAGTCGTTGTCGTTTGCAGTTCGCTAAGGACCCTAAGCAGTTTTTACAACTTTGTCAACCTGAAACGTAGATCCAGTAGATTCCCATCCTCGTTATTTTTCGGAGAAAATGAAGCAACCACTGATCAGGCCGCAGCCGATTTGTTTGCAGACTTTTTTTCAATCTACCTACTCAACTAATCCGTATAGTTCTTCCATACATCCTTACCCGTACCCTATTAATAATTTTAACACTCTTTTTTTGTCCTACTATTAACAAAACTTCTTTACTTAGTGATCTGAAATCTTTTAAACCTGTTTTCTCTCCTGGCCCTGATGGAGTTCCAGGATGTGTTCTAAGATTTTGTGCTGACTCACTTCTTAACCCAATTTTTAAGCTGCTTGACTTGTCACTGTCTAACAGTTATTTTCCACCTATTTGGAAAAACTCTTTTCCATTCCTCTTCACAAAAGTGGTTCTAACCATGATGTGAAGAACTATAGGTGTATATCCAAATTGTCTGCAATACCTAAGATTTTTGAAAAAAATCTTACGGCTCAATTAACCTTTATGTGTAAATCGATAATTTCGCCCCATCAACATGGGTTTGTAAAGGCAAGATCCACAGCTTCTAATCTTCTAGAATTTTCTTCCCGCATTACTTTAGGATTTCGGAAAAAAATGCAAACTGATGTCGTCTATACTGACTTCAGTAAAGCATTTGATTCCGTAAATCATAATCTCTTGATTCATAAGTTAAATTTAATCGGTTTTCCACAAAAGCTTATTTTGTGGATATCCGATTATTTACCTAACAGGTCTCAACGAGTTCTTTTTAAATACTGTCTATCAAAGCCAATCTTAGTAACTTCTGGTGTTCCTCAGGGCAGCCATCTTGGACCTTTGCTTTTTAACCTTTTTATCAACGATCTTCCTTCAATACTTCTTCACTCTAATATCCTTATGTATGCTGATGACGTGAAACTCTGTTTGACGTATAGTGATCCTACACTCAACTTCCTCCAAACAGATCTTGATTTGCTCTTTGCTTGGTGCAGGCATAATCTGCTGCATCTTAACTGTTTGAAGTGCAAAGTTATGTCATTTTACAGAGGTAGCTATCACGTCTTCAACTATGCATTTGATTTAAACTTCCTTTCAAGAATAACCGAGGTAAACGATCTACGATTGAAATTTGATCGTCACATTGCGCAAATTGTCAATAAGGCATTTCGAGTACTTGGTTTCATAAAAAAGATGGGCCAAAGAATTTAGAGATCCTTATACGACAAAATTACTTTACACTTCTCTTGTTCGTCCAATTCTTGAATATGGTTCTTGCGTATGGTCGCCGCAATATCATATTCACCAAGATAGAATTGAGTCTGTTCAAAAGCAATTTTTACTTTTCGCTTTGCGTAGTTTTAACTGGGTACCAGGTGTAGACTTGCCATCTTATTCTAGTAGACTGCTTCTTATTAACCTACCTTCTCTTACTAATCGTCGTATTATGTTAGGTGTTACGTTTCTTTTCAAACTAATCAAGTACGACATTGATTCTCCTATTCTGCTTAACCAAATTAATTTCTGTATTCCTTCTAGAGTAACTCGTAATTTTTTGCCACTTTCCTTGGACTTTTGTCATAATAATTATAGCTTGCATGATCCCTTTCGAGTTCTCTGTGCCGATTACAATAGACTGTTTAGAGTTTTCAATTCAGAGTCCTCCCTTAATTCGATCAAATTATCCATTCTTAACTACTTAACACTTAACAACAATTAACACTAATCCACCGATCTGATTGGGTTTTACTGGGTTTTCCCCAATCCCTTTGCAACAAATGTTGGATCGGTTTCTTTTATTATCCCAGTTTAAATTTTAAATTTTAAATTTTAAATTTTAATCTTTAAATTTAATTTTAATTTAAATAAAATATAATATTAATAATATTTTTTACATTCCATTACTTAAATTTTATTGTTAACTCTTTACCCAGTCGACTGCCATTAGTTGACATTAAATAAATAAATAAATAAAAAATGCGTTTCTAGCGCGTACCAAATTTCATTACATGTGCTTCTTCATAACTTTCTGTTATTGTCTATCATTCTAATTGCAAAATATTGAGAGCAAAACAAAGTAGGAAACATTCAATTGGAATCTTACTGAACTTGCAAAGTCATAACAGACAAAATACGGAAATAGTGACAGCATTGAAGAACGCATTATTTCGCGTTTTTTGGATGCGTGCTAAATATAAATTATAAAATTTATTTATAAATAATTAATATTATTTATAGCTATTATAATTTGATTGTCTTTCATATAAAAACAAAGTTATGAAAATTTTTTTTATTTTTATTGAAATTTAATTAAATAATTTAATTTGTTTGACTGTAACTTTTCTTTTAGTTTATTTGAATAAAAAAAAAGAAACAAAATAAAATAAGAAATAATTCAATAAATGAAAATCCGCACCCGCCTCAACCGGGAGTTGAACACACGCACTCTCTCGCAGCCGTCCGCCAGTCTAACCACTCGGCCATTGCCTCACTCCTTTGCCCATCGGCAAAGCTGCATTGTGTACCAATTCTGTTACCATACAATGCAAATAAAAAGTTTAATAAAATGCTGAGTCTGACGCTAGATTTGAACTTCGGTATGTTTGCGTAAATTAGGTCTACTTAATTACATAGGTTCAAAGTGAGTTTAATTCGTATCATATCTCACTTATTTATAGTCCGATTTTAATGAAATTTTCACATAATGCCCGTGGCAAGGTATTTGTCATGTAAGATATACAATTTTGGCTGTTAAGCTAATATTGTAGTTTTTAAATAGTTTTTACTGATTTACAGACGCGGGAAGGGGCGTGTCCAAATTTTAAAAAAACTTTGAGACACTGCAATATATACGCATGTTGTCACAAAATTTGATGACTCTAGCTCTTACAGTTGTTGTCGCCGCTGGACCTAATGGAAAATAGCCGTCGTTCCATGTCTATTGATTCCCTAGACAGTCTCCAGGTATTAGTGTCAAACATTGAGCTTACAGTTTACTGTATTGTCGCTTGTTCAACATAAAATTATAAAAATTAGTGAACAGCTCAATTCCTGGCACTTACTTTAATAACCTTTGCATGCAAAATATATAAGCTAGTATGTATGTATTTATGTTAATACTTTAATGCCATATGTAGTATTATTTCGCGCCTACCTCACAAAATAACCGCCTTATATTATATACAATAGTACAAAACAGTTCTGAGTTATACACATATGAACATAAACACATATATTGGTTCTTATATATATACTAGCAAGTAATATTCGATTGCATGATCTTGATATAAACATAGATAAACAAACAAAACGGCAATATTTATTTACATTTCTTATTTAAATATAAAACTTCTGGTGGTCAAATTGTCATTAATTGTGGGTGTCATTGTGCCAACGCAAAATTATCGCGGTCTTTTTGCAAATTCGCTTTTGGTATCATATGCATATACATATTTACATATAACCCCGAATTTTATAACATGCGTTAATACATAAAGTTATAAGCATATACATATTTGCGTTTGCACATACACACCTACATACATATTTCCTTTCGTCGTTGCATCCGTTGAACTCGGACCGTTTCTTTGCGTGCGCTTTGAATCTTTCGTCTTCTCTTTCGCTTGCATTCGGCGCCGCTAGCATTTGGCGACGCTTGCATTTTGTCACCCCGCACCACGCATATTCTATTGCTGTCTACAAACGTAGCGCAGAAAACGTTTGATTTAATCTTCGTTTTTTCTTGTTTCTCTTTTCGTTTGTTTGATACACTACAATACATACCACTTAGATATTCTCTTGTTACATTGCATACCCCACACTCCGCATTTTACAACGCTGCCTACAAACGCAGTTACAGAAAAAGTTTAGCGTGCTTTATTTCGGATCGCTTGAATCACTTTCGTTTGTTTGCTCACACAACGCATAGTTTGCGCGTGTGTGTGTATAAGCAAGTTAGATTTACATAGTTAGCTGTTGCGAGGGTAGGTCACAAAGTTTGTGACACTTATTCCCTTTGAATTTTATAAGTTTTTTCTTTATTCAACATGTCTGAGTCCGAAAAAGACAAGTGAAAAGCCACAAATCAGCAAGACAAGCACAAAACTACAAATGTGCTTGCAAAGATTTGACAAGGTTAGTGCTGATATTGCGCGTATGCAAACAGCAATTAAAGCAAAGACCATTCGTCTGATAAAACAGAGTTAGCGTGCATGATTTCTCCATAGTTTCGAGGCAGCGATCTCAGTTACCGAAAATGCGTTTGCCAAAATTTAGTGGCAAACATTCAGACTACAAAAATTTGATGCGCCTGTTTGAAAGTTTAGTCGATGACGACAATTCCTTGTCAAACGTCGAAAAGTTCAATCATCTAGTTTCTTGTTTGGCAGATGAAGCATTAGGGCTAGTTAAGCCGTACCAATTAACGGATTGTATCTACCCAAAGGCCCTCGCTAGTGTATGACAACAACTGTCTTATATTCTTTGATACAGTTTCACAATTGTTTGATATACCTAGCATGACAAAATCATCTGCATCGAGTTTAAGATCGATCATAGATACGGTGTCTGCTATTTATTCTTCGTTGTCGTCGTTAGGAAATGACAAAGACATTGCTAATGTAATGATAATTCACATGGTCATGGCAAAGGTAGACCATGTTACCAAATCTCGTTTTGAAGAGCAGCTTGACTATGATATGCTGCCATCTTGGGAAGATTGTGCTAGACAATTGAATAAAAGATATCAGTATCTATCAGCAGAAGAGTTAACTCGGGACAAAACGAGTTGACGCTAAGAAGCCCCATCACTTTAAATCGTTCTTTGCTTGTGCTGATGGAGGGCGTTCATCATCGTCTGTGTTATGTAACGTTTTGAATTCGTCAAAACACAAAAAGTTGTGCCTAAATTGTTTGATTGTGGGTCATATGGTGTCAAAATGTAAGGCATCAAAATGTCGAATTTGTTTCGAAGCCTCACCATGCGTTGCTTCACAGGTATACTACTCCTGCTCAAGGTGAGGTATCCAGTCTTCAAGCGACTATGTCAAATTCGTATTCAGGGCATGTATCAAACAATGAACAAATTGTTCTCGCCACAGCTGTCGTTAATGTTAAAGACAGATTTGGTCAGTTGCATCCTGCACGGGCCTTACTTGATAGTGGCTCTCAAATCAATTTGATGTCTGAGAGCATGGCTCAGATGTTACGGCTCAAGCGGGAGTCAACATCTTTAGCTATCTCGATGGTTGGCGGTGCAACAATAGATAGCAAAAATAAGATATGTGCCTCTGTTCAGTCGCGCATAAACTCTCACAATTTTTCGGCTGAATGTTGGGTATTGAAATCCATTTCGACAACACAGCGTGGCATTCCATGGGTATTTCAAATTGGAAAATACCCAAAAATATAAAACTGGCAGACCTAGAATTCAATAGACCAGCTAAGGTGGACATTCTTTTGGGAGCAGAATTGTTCTACGAATTATTGTGCGTTGGGCAAATTAAATTAGGTTCTGAACTTCCTATAATGCAAAAAACGCTGCTAGGATGGATAGTAGCAGGCAAATGTACTGGACAAGTGCCTAGGCATCAGTTCAATGGGTGTTTAATGGCCCAAACTAATTGTTCTCTCGATTCGTTAGTTAACCGTTTCTGGGAATTGGATCAATTTCCATTCGAATCGAAGGCTGTTCGCCAAATAGCTGAACAACAGGCTTGTGAACTGTTCTTCGAGAAAACTGTAAAGCAGTTATCTTCTGGTCGTTTCCAAGTAGATCTCCCTTTTAAGACCGATCCAAAGGTTCTTGGCCTGTCCTTTCAAACTGCTGAAAGGCGTTTTTTGCAACTTGAGCGTAAAATATCAAAAGATGCAGTTCTTAAAACTATGTACCATGACTTGATGAAAGAGTATTTAGAATTGGGACACATGTCCATTTTGAAGTCAACTCCTCTAGAACAGCATTATTATATTCCTCATCAATGCGTTCTTAGGCCTGAAAGTTCCTCCACCAAGCTTCGTGTAGTTTTCGACGCTTCTAGTAAGACGTCAACAGCTGTTTCACTCAACAAAACACTGATGGTGGGGCCGACAATTCAGAGGGAGCTATATTCAATCCTGATTAATTTTCGGTTGAATAAGTATGCCGTAACTGCTGACATTTCAAAAATGTATAGGCAGATAAATGTCTCTGAAAAAGACAGAAATTTGCAACTTATTCTGTGGAGAAAAATACTTCACAAAATATTCAGGCATACCGACTTAATACAGTCACATACGGTACAGCTTCTGTACCTTTTCTGACGATACGCTGCTTGTTTGAGCTAGCCAACATGCACGCACAATCACATCCTATTGGATCAGATGTGATTAAGAAGTGCTTTTATGTTGATGATATGTTGGCAGGAGCAGATAGTATACAAGAACTTAACACTATTTGCAACGAAGTTAAAAAGATATTGGAATCAGGATGTTTTCCACTTGCCAAGTGGGCAACCAACTGTAATGATCTGTCATTCAAAACAAAAGGTAGCGAAGAAGTAACTCTAAAAATTGATGACCAGAGTTCCGTAAAAACTCTTGGGATGCGCTGGGCACCTCAAGAGGATATATTTAAATATCATCTCGATGTGGACAATTTTGCTTCGGCTAAGCCAACGAAACGCAACATATTGTCTGCAGCTTCTCGTTTATTTGACCCTCTTGGTTTGCTGTGTCCAATTGTTACCAAGGCAAAAATGTATGTTGCCGTTTTTGTTTGTTTTGCCTCAAAGGCGGTGCATTTAGATCTGGTAACCGACTTATCCACTGATGCTTTTTTGAACGTTTTTAAAAGGTTCATCGGGAGACGCGGAATACCGGAGACGATATTCAGCGACAACGCGACGAATTTCGTTGGAGCGAGCAACGTGCTGAGGAGCTGCAGACGGCGTTCCACAACCACGAGGAGGAGGCTGGTGAACTTCGCAGCGGAGAGAGGAGTAGAGTGGAGGTTCATTCCCCCCGCGCCCCGCACTTCGGAGGACTGTGGGAAGCCGCAGTGAAGTCGGCCAAGCACAGGCTTCTGCGAGGAGCGAGCAACGCCAACCTAACGCAGGACGAATTGAGCACCCATCTGGTGGACGTCGAGGCGCTGCTCAACTCCAGGCCGTTGCTCGTCGACAGCAGCGACCCCAGCGGTGGAGAGGTGCTGACCCCAGGCCACCTACTCATTGGTCAGCCTTTGTTGGCGCTGCCGTGCGAATCCGATCCAGACGAGAGCAGCAGGAAACGAGGACGAGGATCTTTGAGGCTGTGGCAGCAGTTGTCGGCGCTCAAACGGCACTTTTGGCGCAAGTGGTCCCAAGGACTACCTGCTCAGCCTCCAGCAGCGAACGCAATGGGCCAAAGGCGAGGACAACCTCGAGGAAGGGGCGGTCGTGCTAGTGCACGACGACAACGCACCCCCGCAACGATGGACCATCGGGCGCGTAACGCGCATAGTCCCAGGGGTCGATGGCAAGGTTCGGGTAGTGGACCTAAAAACACCAGCAGGCGCAATTAGGCGGCCTATTCACAAGCTGGCCTTGCTCCCGATTGGTTAAAGACCGGAGCTCTTCAACGGGGCCGGAATGTTGGAGCTCAAATTTAAAAATAAGTAGTTAAGTAGTAGTTAAGAGAACACAAGAAGTGTCATTAAGTATAGTTAAGAGAACACAAGAAGTGTCATCTCTCCTTTTGCTTTGAATCGATCGGCAATTGCCGACGGCAAATTTGAGTGCGTGGCCGAGTTGTGGTCACCGCTCTAGTAGTATGGATATAGTTCGATCTCGCTAAGAAAGCAGAAAAGGTGTGCCACCAGCATCAATAAAAATTGTTTAATTCTCGAAACCACCGCGTCTCAATTTTTAATTGTTTACTTCTCGACTCTCTAAAAACGCTTAAAGATTTTTCACTGGTGAAAAAACGAGAGGTACAATGTCGGTGATTAGAATCGTTAACCATGTACTTAAAACAAGTAAAATTTCAAAAATACAAACGCTACAGTCAGGAGCTGACTGTATAAGGCCATGGATTATCATAGTATACCGTAGGCAATAAGTATAGGTATACCTGAAACGTAGATCCAGTAGATTCCCATCCTCGTTATTTTTCGGAGAAAATGAAGCAACCACTGATCAGGCCGCAGCCGATTTGTTTGCAGACTTTTTTCAATCTACCTACTCAACTAATCCGTATAGTTCTTCCATACATCCTTACCCGTACCCTATTAATAATTTTAACACTCTTTTTTTGTCCTACTATTAACAAAACTTCTTTACTTAGTGATCTGAAATCTTTTAAACCTGTTTTCTCTCCTGGCCCTGATGGAGTTCCAGGATGTGTTCTAAGATTTTGTGCTGACTCACTTCTTAACCCAATTTTTAAGCTGCTTGACTTGTCACTGTCTAACAGTTATTTTCCACCTATTTGGAAAAACTCTTTTCCATTCCTCTTCACAAAAGTGGTTCTAACCATGATGTGAAGAACTATAGGTGTATATCCAAATTGTCTGCAATACCTAAGATTTTTGAAAAAATCTTACGGCTCAATTAACCTTTATGTGTAAATCGATAATTTCGCCCCATCAACATGGGTTTGTAAAGGCAAGATCCACAGCTTCTAATCTTCTAGAATTTTCTTCCCGCATTACTTTAGGATTTCGGAAAAAATGCAAACTGATGTCGTCTATACTGACTTCAGTAAAGCATTTGATTCCGTAAATCATAATCTCTTGATTCATAAGTTAAATTTAATCGGTTTTCCACAAAAGCTTATTTTGTGGATATCCGATTATTTAGCTAACAGGTCTCAACGAGTTCTTTTTAAATACTGTCTATCAAAGCCAATCTTAGTAACTTCTGGTGTTCCTCAGGGCAGCCATCTTGGACCTTTGCTTTTTAACCTTTTTATCAACGATCTTCCTTCAATACTTCTTCACTCTAATATCCTTATGTATGCTGATGACGTGAAACTCTGTTTGACGTATAGTGATCCTACACTCAACTTCCTCCAAACAGATCTTGATTTGCTCTTTGCTTGGTGCAGGCATAATCTGCTGCATCTTAACTGTTTGAAGTGCAAAGTTATGTCATTTTACAGAGGTAGCTATCACGTCTTCAACTATGCATTTGATTTAAACTTCCTTTCAAGAATAACCGAGGTAAACGATCTAGGTATTCTCTTTGATCATAGATTGAAATTTGATCGTCACATTGCGCAAATTGTCAATAAGGCATTTCGAGTACTTGGTTTCATAAAAAGATGGGCCAAAGAATTTAGAGATCCTTATACGACAAAATTACTTTACACTTCTCTTGTTCGTCCAATTCTTGAATATGGTTCTTGCGTATGGTCGCCGCAATATCATATTCACCAAGATAGAATTGAGTCTGTTCAAAAGCAATTTTTACTTTTCGCTTTGCGTAGTTTTAACTGGGTACCAGGTGTAGACTTGCCATCTTATTCTAGTAGACTGCTTCTTATTAACCTACCTTCTCTTACTAATCGTCGTATTATGTTAGGTGTTACGTTTCTTTTCAAACTAATCAAGTACGACATTGATTCTCCTATTCTGCTTAACCAAATTAATTTCTGTATTCCTTCTAGAGTAACTCGTAATTTTTTGCCACTTTCCTTGGACTTTTGTCATAATAATTATAGCTTGCATGATCCCTTTCGAGTTCTCTGTGCCGATTACAATAGACTGTTTAGAGTTTTCAATTCAGAGTCCTCCCTTAATTCGATCAAATTATCCATTCTTAACTACTTAACACTTAACAACAATTAACACTAATCCACCGATCTGATTGGGTTTTACTGGGTTTTCCCCAATCCCTTTGCAACAAATGTTGGATCGGTTTCTTTTTTATTATCCCAGTTTAAATTTTAAATTTTAAATTTTAATCTTTAAATTTAATTTTAATTTAAATAAAATATAATATTAATAATATTTTTTACATTCCATTACTTAAATTTTATTGTTAACTCTTTACCCAGTCGACTGCCATTAGTTGACATTAAATAAATAAATAAATAAAAAATGCGTTTCTAGCGCGTACCAAATTTCATTACATGTGCTTCTTCATAACTTTCTGTTATTGTCTATCATTCTAATTGCAAAATATTGAGAGCAAAACAAAGTAGGAAACATTCAATTGGAATCTTACTGAACTTGCAAAGTCATAACAGACAAAATACGGAAATAGTGACAGCATTGAAGAACGCATTATTTCGCGTTTTTTGGATGCGTGCTAAATATAAATTATAAAATTTATTTATAAATAATTAATATTATTTATAGCTATTATAATTTGATTGTCTTTCATATAAAAACAAAGTTATGAAAATTTTTTTTTATTTTTATTGAAATTTAATTAAATAATTTAATTTGTTTGACTGTAACTTTTCTTTAAGAAAAAAGAAACAAAATAAAATAAGAAAATAATTCAATAAATGAAAATCCGCACCCGCCTCAACCGGGAGTTGAACACACGACTCTCTCGCAGCCGTCCGCCAGTCTAACCACTCGGCCATTGCCTCACTCCTTTGCCCATCGGCAAAGCTGCATTTGTACCAATTCTGTTACCATACAATGCAAATAAAAAGTTTAATAAAATGCTGAGTCTGACGCTAGATTTGAACTTCGGTATGTTTGCGTAAATTAGGTCTACTTAATTACATAGGTTCAAAGTGAGTTTAATTCGTATCATATCTCACTTATTTATAGTCCGATTTTAATGAAATTTTCACATAATGCCCGTGGCAAGGTATTTGTCATGTAAGATATACAATTTTGGCTGTTGAGCTAATATTGTAGTTTTTAAATAGTTTTTACTGATTTACAGACGCGGGAAGGGGCGTGTCCAAATTTTAAAAAACTTTGAGACACTGCAATATATACGCATGTTGTCACAAAATTTGATGACTCTAGCTCTTACAGTTGTTGTCGCCGCTGGACCTAATGGAAAATAGCCGTCGTTCCATGTCTATTGATTCCCTAGACAGTCTCCAGGTATTAGTGTCAAACATTGAGCTTACAGTTTACTGTATTGTCGCTTGTTCAACATAAAATTATAAAAAATTAGTGAACAGCTCAATTCCTGGCACTTACTTTAATAACCTTTGCATGCAAAATATATAAGCTAGTATGTATGTATTTATGTTAATACTTTAATGCCATATGTAGTATTATTTCGCGCCTACCTCACAAAATAACCGCCAAATATTATATACAATAGAACAAAACTGTTCTGAGTTATACACATATGAACATAAACACATATATTGGTTCTTATATATATACTAGCAAGTAATATTCGATTGCATGATCTTGATATAAACATAGATAAACAAACAAAAAGGCAATATTTATTTACATTTCTTATTTAAATATAAAACTTCTGGTGGTCAAATTGTCATTAATTGTGGGTGTCATTGTGCCAACGCAAAATTATCGCGGTCTTTTGCAAATTCGCTTTTTGCTACATATGCATATACATATTTACATATAACCCCGAATTTTATAACATGCGTTAATACATAAAGTTATAAGCATATACATATTTGCGTTTGCACATACACACCTACATACATATTTCCTTTCGTCGTTGCATCCGTTGAACTCAGACCGTTTCTTTGCGTGCGCTTTGAATCTTTCGTCTTCTCTTTCGCTTGCATTCGGCGCCGCTAGCATTTGGCGACGCTTGCATTTTGTCACCCCGCACCACGCATATTCTATTGCTGTCTACAAACGTAGCGCAGAAAACGTTTGATTTAATCTTCGTTTTTCTTGTTTCTCTTTTCGTTTGTTTGATACACTACAATACATACCACTTAGATATTCTCTTGTTACATTGCATACCCCACACTCCGCATTTTACAACGCTGCCTACAAACGCAGTTACAGAAAAAGTTTAGCGTGCTTTATTTCGGATCGCTTGAATCACTTTCGTTTGTTTGCTCACACAACGCATAGTTTGCGCGTGTGTGTGTATAAGCAAGTTAGATTTACATAGCTGTTGCGAGGGTAGCTCACAAAGTTTGTGACACTTATTCCTTTTGAATTTTATAAGTTTTTTCTTTATTCAACATGTCTGAGTCCGAAAAGACAAGTGAAAAGCCACAAATCAGCAAGACAAGCACAAAACTACAAATGTGCTTGCAAAGATTTGACAAGGTTAGTGCTGATATTGCGCGTATGCAAACAGCAATTAAAGCAAAGACCATTCGTCTGATAAAACAGAGTTAGCGTGCATGATTGCTCCATAGTTTCGAGGCAGCGATCTCAGTTACCGAAAATGCGTTTGCCAAAATTTAGTGGCAAACATTCAGAGTACAAAAATTTGATGCGCCTGTTTGAAAGTTTAGTCGATGACGACAATTCCTTGTCAAACGTCGAAAAGTTCAATCATCTAGTTTCTTGTTTGGCAGATGAAGCATTAGGGCTAGTTAAGCCGTACCAATTAACGGATTGTATCTACCCAAAGGCCCTCGCTAGTGTATGATAACAACTGTCTTATATTCTTTGATACAGTATCACAATTGTTTGATATACCTAGCATGACAAAATCATCTGCATCGAGTTTAAGATCGATCATAGATACGGTGTCTGCTATTTATTCTTCGTTGTCGTCGTTAGGAAATGACAAAGACATTGCTAATGTAATGATAATTCACATGGTCATGGCAAAGGTAGACCATGTTACCAAATCTCGTTTTGAAGAGCAGCTTGACTATGATATGCTGCCATCTTGGGAAGATTGTGCTAGACAATTGAATAAAAGATATCAGTATCTATCAGCAGAAGAGTTAACTCGGGAACAAAACGAGTTGACGCTAAGAAGCCCCATCACCTTTAAATCGTTCTTTGCTTGTGCTGATGGAGGGCGTTCATCATCGTCTGTGTTATGTAACGTTTTGAATTCGTCAAAACACAAAAGTTGTGCCTAAATTGTTTGATTGTGGGTCATATGGTGTCAAAATGTAAGGCATCAAAATGTCGAATTTGTTTCGAAGCCTCACCATGCGTTGCTTCACAGGTATACTACTCCTGCTCAAGGTGAGGTATCCAGTCTTCAAGCGACTATGTCAAATTCGTATTCAGGGCATGTATCAAACAATGAACAAATTGTTCTCGCCACAGCTGTCGTTAATGTTAAAGACAGATTTGGTCAGTTGCATCCTGCACGGGCCTTACTTGATAGTGGCTCTCAAATCAATTTGATGTCTGAGAGCATGGCTCAGATGTTACGGCTCAAGCGGGAGACAACATCTTTAGCTATCTCGATGGTTGGCGGTGCAACAATAGATAGCAAAAATAAGATATGTGCCTCTGTTCAGTCGCGCATAAACTCTCACAATTTTTCGGCTGAATGTTGGGTATTGAAATCCATTTCGACAACACAGCGTGGACATTCCATGGGTATTTCAAATTGGAAAATACCCAAAAATATAAAACTGGCAGACCTAGAATTCAATAGACCAGCTAAGGTGGACATTCTTTTGGGAGCAGAATTGTTCTACGAATTATTGTGCGTTGGGCAAATTAAATTAGGTTCTGAACTTCCTATAATGCAAAAAAACGCTGCTAGGATGGATAGTAGCAGGCAAATGTACTGGACAAGTGCCTAGGCATCAGTTCAATGGGTGTTTAATGGCCCAAACTAATTGTTCTCTCGATTCGTTAGTTAACCGTTTCTGGGAATTGGATCAATTTCCATTCGAATCGAAGGCTGTTCGCCAAATAGCTGAACAACAGGCTTGTGAACTGTTCTTCGAGAAAACTGTAAAGCAGTTATCTTCTGGTCGTTTCCAAGTAGATCTCCCTTTTAAGACCGATCCAAAGGTTCTTGGCCTGTCCTTTCAAACTGCTGAAAGGCGTTTTTTGCAACTTGAGCGTAAAATATCAAAAGATGCAGTTCTTAAAACTATGTACCATGACTTGATGAAAGAGTATTTAGAATTGGGACACATGTCCATTTTGAAGTCAACTCCTCTAGAACAGCATTATTATATTCCTCATCAATGCGTTCTTAGGCCTGAAAGTTCCTCCACCAAGCTTCGTGTAGTTTTCGACGCTTCTAGTAAGACGTCAACAGCTGTTTCACTCAACAAAACACTGATGGTGGGGCCGACAATTCAGAGGGAGCTATATTCAATCCTGATTAATTTTCGGTTGAATAGGTATGCCGTAACTGCTGACATTTCAAAAATGTATAGGCAGATAAATGTCTCTGAAAAAGACAGAAATTTGCAACTTATTCTGTGGAGAAAAATACTTCACAAAATATTCAGGCATACCGACTTAATACAGTCACATACGGTACAGCTTCTGCACCTTTTCTAACGATACGCTGCTTGTTTGAGCTAGCCAACATGCACGCACAATCACATCCTATTGGATCAGATGTGATTAAGAAGTGCTTTTTATGTTGATGATATGTTGGCAGGAGCAGATAGTATACAAGAACTTAACACTATTTGCAACGAAGTTAAAAGATATTGGAATCAGGATGTTTTCCACTTGCCAAGTGGGCAACCAACTGTAATGATCTGTCATTCAAAACAAAAGGTAGCGAAGAAGTAACTCTAAAAATTGATGACCAGAGTTCCGTAAAAACTCTTGGGGATGCGCTGGGCACCTCAAGAGGATATATTTAAATATCATCTCGATGTGGACAATTTTGCTTCGGCTAAGGCCAACGAAACGCAACAACATATTGTCTGCACACTTCTCGTTTATTTGACCCTCTTGGTTTGCTGTGTCCAATTGTTACCAAGGCAAAAATGTATGTTGCCGTTTTTTTTTTTTTTTGCCTCCAAAGGCGGTATTTAGATCTGGTAACCCCGACTTATCCAATGATGCTGTTTGAACGTTTTTAAAAGGTTCATCGGGAGACGGGAATACCGGGAGACGATATTCAGCGACAACGCGACGGAATTTCGTTGGAGCGAGAACACGGAGTGAGGCTGCAATTAGACCGGCGTTCCACAACCACGAGAGAGGCTGGAGAACTTCGCAGCGAGAGAGAGGAGTAGAGTGGAGGTTCATTCCCCCGCGCCCCGCACTTCGGAGGACTGTGGGAAGCCGCAGTTGAAGTCGGCCAAGCACAGGCTTCTGACGGGAAGCGAGCAACGCCAACTACTTAACGCAGGACGGAGAATTGAGCACCCATCTGGTGGACGTCGAGGCGCTGCTCAACTCCAGGCCGTTGCTCGTCGACAGCAGCGACCCCAGCGGTGGAAGGGTGCTGACCCCAGGCCACCCTACTCATTGGTCAGCCTTTGTTGGCGCTGCCGTGCGAATCCGATCCAGACGAGAGCAGCAGGAAACGAGGACGAGGATCTTTGAGGCTGTGGCAGCAGTTGTCGGCGCTCAAACGGCACTTTTGGCGCAAGTGGTCCAAGGACTACCTGCTCAGCCTCCAGCAGCGAACGCAATGGGCCAAAAGGCGAGGACAACCTCGAGGGAAGGGGCGGTCGTGCTAGTGCACGACGACAACGCACCCGCAACGATGGACCATCGGGCGCGTAACGCGCATAGTCCCAGGGGGACGGCAAGGTTCGGGTAGTGGACCTAAAGCACCAGCAGGCGCAATTAGGGGCGGATTCAAAAACTGGCCTTGCTCCCGATTGGGTTAAAGACCGGAGCTCTTCAACGGGGCCGGAATGTTGGAGCTCAAATTTAAAAATAAGTAGTTAAGTAGTAGTTAAGAGAACACAAGAAGTGTCATTAAGTATAGTTAAGAGAACACAAGAAGTGTCATCTCTCCTTTTGCTTTGAATCGATCGGCAATTGCCGACGGCAAATTTGAGAGTGCGTGGCCGAGTTGTGGTCACCGCTCTAGTAGTATGGATATAGTTCGATCTCGCTAAGAAAGCAGAAAAGGTGTGCCACCAGCATCAATAAAAATTGTTTAATTCTCGAAACCACCGCGTCTCAATTTTTAATTGTTTACTTCTCGACTCTCTAAAAACGCTTAAAGATTTTTCACTGGTGAAAAAAGAGGGTACAATGTCGGTGATTAGAATCGTTAACCATGTACTTAAAACAAGTAAAATTTCAAAAATACAAACGCTACAGTCAGGAGCTGACTGTATAAGGCCATGGATTATCATAAGTATACCGTAGGCCATAAGTATAGGTATGCGTTTCTAGCGCGTACCAAATTTCATTACATGTGCTTCTTCATAACTTTCTGTTATTGTCTATCATTCTAATTGCAAAATATTGAGAGCAAAACAAGTAGGAAACATCCAATTGGAATCTTACTGAACTTGCAAAGTCATAACAGACAAAATACGGAAAGAGTGACAGCATTGAAGAACGCATTATTTCGCGTTTTTTTGATTGCGTGCTAAATATAAATTATAAAATTTATTTATAAATAATTAATATTATTTATAGCTATTATAATTTGATTGTCTTTCATATAAAAACAAAGTTATGAAAATTTTTTTATTTTTATTGAAATTTAATTAAATAATTTAATTTGTTTGACTGTAGCTTTTTTTTTTAGTTTATTAGAAGAAAAAAAAAAAAGAAACAAAATAAAATAAGAAATAATTCAATAAATGAAAATCCGCACCCGCCTCAACCGGGAGTTGAACACACGCACTCTCTCGCAGCCGTCCGCCAGTCTAACCACTCGGCCATTGCCTCCACTCCTTTGCCCATCGGCAAAAGCTGCATTGTGTACCAATTCTGTTACCATACAATGCAAATAAAAAGTTTAATAAAATGCTGAGTCTGACGCTAGATTTGAACTTCGGTATGTTTGCGTAACTTAGGTCTACTTAATTACATAGGTTCAAAGTGAGTTTAATTCGTATCATATCTCACTTATTTATAGTCCGATTTTAATGAAAAATTTTCACATAATGCCCGGTGGGTATTTGTCATGTAAGATATACAATTTTTGGCTGTTGAGCTAATATTGTGTTTTTAAATAGTTTTTACTGATTTACAGACGCGGGAAGGGGCGTGTCCAAGTTTTAAAAAACTTTGACACTGCCCACGATATACGCATGTTGTCACAAAATTTGATGACTCCACTGCTCTTACAGTTGTTGTCGCCGCTGGACCTAATGGAAAATAGCCGTCGTTCCATGTCTATTGATTCCCTGAGACAGTCTCCAGGTATTAGTGTCAAACATTGAGCTGACAGTCTTACTGTATTGTCGCTTGTTCTGTATAAAATTATAAAAATTAGTGAACAGCTCAATTCCTGGCACTTACTTTAATAACCTTTGCGATGCAAAATAATAAAACGATAGTTTTAATATTAATGATAAATTTACTTTAGATGCCATACGTTTGTGGTTGGTCAAATGCCTTGCCATCTCAATATCAGTGTTACATGTTTTTTTACTGAATGAAGTTTAATTAAAGGTAAACAGACGGACGCGGTCGGACGAGTCAATGGCTCTAAAACGACTGGGCTGGACGCACTGTTCAAACATATATAGTCTTATTGGGGTGGGAGATGCTCCTTTGGCTTTCACCACTTTTCAGTATCCGGAACTGAATGCATAATAGACTGATCTTCTTAAATCGCTTAATAATACTAACGCGCGATCAGTTGACTAGATTCAAGGCCTGTTATCCTTGTATTTGTATTTCCGTTTTCATCATTAATTGTCTCATTAAAGGTAGTGCTTCTTCTTAATTTTTTTTGGCACGACTAAGGAAATGCAATCGTTTTGTCCTAATATCTATTTTCGGCGACTGCGAGATGATGTTCAGGTTGGCTTTGAGTGGACTGTGTCCTGGACTCTGGTTCAATGATTATTGAAGCCGTGTTCGAGGTTCGATTGCCGCAGATCGACATATGAGAGAATTTAACTTTTGTTTTTCATAATTTTTTTTTAAATAAATTTAAAAGCTCAAAAAACATTAAAGAGGGGCGGCGGCGGTAGGCGATTTTAAGTTTAGTAACCCCAATATATGTAATTAGAACTTAAGTTTCTTTCGTCGGTACTACAGCATATTGTACATATGTATGTATATTCATTCGTGCAATAATGTCCGTGCTTAAGTGGGACTGCCAATACTCTACATACATTTGGATATGCAGAAATCCAGGTATGGGCGTCCCCATTCACCACATTCATAACATTCTGTTATTTTCTATCATTCTAATTGCAAAATATTGAGAACAAAATAAAGTAGGAAGCATCCAATTGGTGACGGCATTGAAGAACGCATTATTTATTTAATTAATTTATAGTCCGGACTAAGGTCAGTCGGCCTGTCCCCCCAAAAGTAAAAACAATTAATAATTATAATTAATAATTTTAAATTAAAGTAAAATCTTGACTGTGAGAAAGACAAGAAAAGAAATTAATTAAATTAAATTGACTCTGGAATAAAGAGAAAAATTAAGAGCCGATCCCATTTGTTGCAGAGGATTGGGAAAACCCAGAAAAACCCAATCAGATCGGGAGAGTTAGTGTTAGTAAGCAAAGCCTAATCAAAATAGCGATTAGAATGTTCTAAGCATGCAGTTAGTTAAAAGTGCTTTACTGTTACTAGAAAGGAGATAAGTATAGATAAGTAACTAGTTACTAGAAAGGTAGGTGAGGATTAGTGATTTTAAGCAAAGATACAGAATATTCTAAGCATGCGGATTAGTTAATAAGTGCTACTGTTACTAGAAAGGAGATAAGTGTTACTACTAAGGTAGGTGATGAGGTGAGTTACTAAGGTGAGGATTAGTGATTTTAAGCAAGATACA
>JAEIGD010000130.1:0-70000 GCA_018903425.1 Zaprionus nigranus
GGATTCCGATCGATGAGTACATTCGACTTGTGAACTTCCCGTTCACGAAACCATTACACCGGTCTTCACATAAATTTTTGGCGCCCAACGTGTGCGGGGCTCTGTCTTGCATTTAAAAAGGACTAAATAATACCTAATGTCCAAGTTTTTAGCCATGTTTGGACGGTTGTCCATAAATTTTTGGCTTCCGGTGTGAGTCCTTTTACGTCAAATAAAGTTTGGTTGTTTTACAGCTAAAGTGAGATTTCCCCACACACACCTTTTGTGTGAGAGTTGAAAAGTTTTCATGCGTGTCTTGCCATCTGACGTTGCGAAGATAGTCTTGTCTAGCTTCCGGTGATACAGATACTTTCGGTTAGAATTGTTTACGGACTACGATTGTTGGATAATTCTGTGTAGGATTACCTTCCGAGAAACCATTGACTTTTCGTTTTCCGATTTGAAAAATAACAATGAACATCAGCTATACATATATGTATCTATATAGTATATATATGATTTCCTTCTCTCACATTATTGCTCGCTTTTTTTCTTCGGTAGGTCTAGGATATACTATTCTTTGATTAGCTATCGTTGTGAAAAAAGTGTTATACCCAATTTCAGAATATTGATGTCAGAACATTTTTGCCTACCAATACTGATTGCTAGTTTGACATATTTTCTTTTTCCTTCTAATTAAATAAGTGTGGACCTAGTACCATAACATTTGATTGGATTATTTAGTTAATTTGTTTTCGTTAGAAGTTTAGTTTAGTTGTTGTCATGGAACTCGTGATCATGCTGCTTTTGCATACACTTGCCGAATAGCTTTTTACTATATAGATGGCGCAAATCAAGAAATTAAAACCTGTCGTTAAGTTCAATAGCCTATATAATAACCACCTGCTTTTTACAAACTGCATCTTTTGTATTTTAATTGTACTATCTATTCATTTGCCAATATATGTCATTCAGGAAACCTTTTGCTATGAAAATGCCTGTTACAAACGGCCCTCAGGAACACGCCAACTCCTTTGGCCAGTACAGATAGTAAATGTGCTATCTGTAATCAGTTAATGTACAACACGCACCCATGCTACTCCTTAGCATGTTTGCATGTCTTTTCACAAACTTTGCCTAGAAAATTGGATGGTCAGTCATTCTTGTTGCTATTCTTGTAATGTCGCCATTCAACCTAACGATCTAAGCTGGTCGTCGGCAATTGTTCGCCTCCTAGAGCACAGCCGATCGCACCGACTGCACAAAAACACCTCGAGAGTTATGACTCGTAATTTGACCAAAAGCTTTAGAACAAGTTCAAGGCCCAAGCACCTCGAATGATCAAGAGCCTCGTTCTTTGAATCAAAGCGCTGCCGCTTCATCAGTTTTGGACGTCAGTAACAGTCCTACTCAAGTACCTCCAGTTAGATCCACTCGTAGTAGACAACGAGGAAGGTCTTTTCGCCCTCCAACTGCCCACCGCAACAACGAGTTTGATTATACAGTTATTCAAAACATGATCGAACAAACTGTATCTCGATTAGTGTCGTCTTTGAACATCCAAACAAATCCAGTTGATGTTCAAGTCCCGTCTGTTCCCGTGCGAGAAACTCCGTCTCCCGTAACTTCATCCCTGTTCACCCGTAAGACTGCCGATATTATGCAGAAGTGGAATTTACATTTCGATGGATGTCCAGAAGCTTTAGGGGTGGAAGAATTCATATATATAGGGTAAAATCACTAACAGATGAAACTTTGGATAGCGATTTACGGCCATGTGCAAACATATGCATGTGTTATTTGCTGGCAAAGCCCGAGATTGGTATTGGAGATACCACAAGCAAGTCAACCGCATAGTTTGGTCTGATTTCTGCTCTGCTCTTCGCCAACACTATAAAGATTATCGCTCAGTTTTTATGTCTATGGAGTTAATACGATCGCGTAAGCAAAAGTTTGGAGAACCTTTCTCAGCTTTTTTATGAAAGCGTGGCTTCGCTTATCGATAAATCTTCCATAAAAGTTACAGAAGAAGAATTAGTCGAAATTCTTAAAAATAATTTGTTGCCTGACACACGTCAGAAATTACTGTATCAACCTGTACATTCTGTGGGACATTTGCGTCGCCTTGTACAGATGAGTGAGAATTTATCGTACGAACTCAACTGTCGAGCTGAGCAAGTACGAAAGTCAAAGCCTTTTACTCCTCCAAGACAAATTCACGCCCTTGAAGAATCATGTTCTGACCCTGAACAAGAAGAAGTTCAACATGATCTCGAACTTGCTGCTCTTCGTAACGCCCATGCAAAACTTACGTGCTGGAACTGCGATGAGCTTGGTCACATTTGGGAGAATTGTCTTGCGTCTCGACGTATCTTTTCCTATGGTTGTGGTAAACTTAATGTTTACAAGCCACAATGTAAAAATTGCTTGCAAAAACTGTCAGAAAACCGTCGACAGGGAGCACCCAACAACACCCGGATGCCCCCGAAAGCATAAATTTGAAAATTGCTAAGCCCGAACAGAGTACAACATCAGATTTGTCTGATCCCGTTTTTTCTTTCGGTTGAGCAACCCTCTCTATCGTCTACTACTGTTCCTCTTTATCATCGCTCGTATGATGAGAGATTGAAAAACTATTTAGAAATTAAGAATCCTATCTTTAGTCAACCCATTAGTAATCGCGTTCGCCGATTAAAAACTTATTATGCTAAAATTAAACAAAACAATAAACTCATAGTATCAACTATCTTTAATAATAATAAAGATTTACGTAGCTATGCAGAAGTTTCGTTTCTAGACTTCACAGAACTTGGTCTGTTAGATACTGGAGCGAATATCAGTTGCATAGGTTCCACTCTTGCTACTAAAGACTTCTCAGCGATTGCACAATATAAACCATTGAAGTCGCATGTGAACACAGCAGGGGAGAAAAACAAAATATTATCGGAGTTTTGGACGTTGAAGTATCATATAATAATTTGGTCAAACCAATCAAACTGTATGTTATTCCGTCAATAAAACAAAAACTTATCTTGGGTCACGATTTTTGGAAAATATTTCAGCTTGCTCCCAATATCATTGGCGCCCTTGATTCACCCTCCGCTTCGTTAGACTCACCCGATCCAAATTCTTATCCATTGAGCCCCCAGCAGCTTCATCAGCTCGCTGTTGTTAAAGAATTGTTTCCCAACGCTATAAAGAAACTTGGCCGAACTTCGCTTATCGAACATCATATCGATGTTGGAGAAGCAAAGCCCGTCAAACAACGCTTCTATCCCGTCAGCCCAGCCGTTGAAAAGTTGCTTTATGACGAAATCGATCGAATGTTAGCTCTGGATGTTATAGAACCCTCTATTAGTCCTTGGAGTTCCCCTATGCGTCTCGTGGTCAAGCCTAACAAAGTTCGCCTTTGTCTTGATGCACGTAAGCTTAACGATGCTACCAAGAAGGACGCATATCCTCTGCATTGATGGAATCTTTTCACGTTTGCTAATCTCATTACTAAGCTTGATTTAAAAGATGCTTATTGGCAAATCCCGTTGTCACCTCAAGCTAAGCCTTTAACAGCCTTTACAGTCCCTGGTCGCCCGCTTTATCAATTCAAAGTGATGCCTTTTGGCCTTTGTAATGCTCCCTCCACTATGTGTCGTCTTATGGATGATATCATACCGCCAGATCTCAGACATTGCATATTCGGATATCTCGATGACCTTTGTATTGTCTCCGAAGATTTTTCTTCGCATCTCGCAGTTCTAGTTAGACTCGCAGAGCAATTCCGCAAAGCCAACATTACTTTAAATATAGCTAAAAGCCAGTTTTGCGTAACCAGCATTACTTATCTTGGTTATGTAATTGGAAGTGGTGGTATCTGTACTGACCCTTCAAAAATATCGTGTATCGTTAATTGGCCTCCGCCAAAGAATCTTAAACAGGTTCAAGGTTTTCTTGGAATTTGTGGATGGTATCGTCGATTTATTCACAACTTCGCAGACCTTTCTTGCCCCATTTTTAATGTGCTTTCTACAAAATCTAAATTTGTGTGGACTTCAGAAGCTCAGTCGGCTATGGACAAGTTAAAAATCGTATTGACCTCCGCCCCTGTATTAGCTAACCCTGATTTTGCTCGTAAATTCTATTTACATTGCGATGCCAGTGATTTTGGCATTGGCGCAGTCCTTATTCAGCTTTCCGATGATAAAGAAGAGAAACCTATTGCATATATGTCAAAAAAAATTAAGTAGCGCACAACGTAACTACAGCGTCACCGAACGTGAATGCTTGGCTGTCATCCTTGCTATAGAGAAGTTTCGAGGTTATTTAGAACTCCAAGAGTTCGAAGTAATCACCGATCACTCAAGCTTGGTTTGGCTTATGCGTCAACAAAACGTGTCTGGAAGACTCGCTCGTTGGATTTTTCGCCTACAGCAAAATAATTTTTCCATTTCTCATCGCAAAGGAAAGGAACATGTTGTTCCAGATGCCCTCTCTGATTTATGCGAACATGAAATCGCAGAATTAGATATGAGCCCAATAATTGATTTGAATTCACAAGCCTTCTCCGAAGACAAATATACCTCGCTTAAGAGTCGCTATAACGAAAATCAAGCCAGATTGCGAGATCTAAAAATCGTTGATAACTATTTGTACATTCGCACTGAGCATGCTTCGGGAGAAGAAGTACAAGATAAACTTTCCTGGAAGTTATGGGTTCCAGAAAGCCTTCGACTTGATGTTCTTAAACAAGCGCATGATAGTTGTACCTCAGCTCATGCAGGGATGCACAAAACTATTGAAAAGATTCGTCGTCACCTCTTTTGGCCTGGCTTGGCAAAAGATGTGCGAGAATATATACGCTCATGTGACAAATGTAAAGAGAACAAAGCCCCAAATTACACTCTTCGTCCTCCCATGGGTGCTCATAATCCCACCTGAAGACCTTTCCAAAGACTCTACATTGATCTTTTAGGCCCATATCCACGCAGCAAAAATGGCCATGTAGGCTTATTAATCGTTCTTGACCACTTTAGTAAATATCATTGGTTACAGCCTCTTAAGAAGTTCACTTCTAAAGCTGTACAAGATTTCTTACTACACCAGATTTTTCACACTTTTGGTGTGCCCGAAACCATTGTCAGTGCCAACGGCACCCAATTCAAAGCCCATGAATTTAATGCCTTTCTCACCGAGCTTGGTATTAACCATATCTATACCGCCTTATATTCGCCGCAAAGTAATGCCGCTGAACGTGTTAATCGATCTCTTTTAGCCGCCGTTCGTTCATACCTACAGCACGATCAGACTGAATGGGATATTCATTTGACAAGTATCTCTTGCTCTCTTCGTTCGTCCGTTCATCAGTCTATCGGATGTTCTCCATATAGAGCTTTATTTGGATTAGATATGATAACGCATGCCGCCGATTATAAGTTGCTAAAATCTTTATCACTGTTAGAAGATCCTATTGTGCCTGTTTCTCACTCAGACAACTTAGCTTTATTAAGAAAAGATATTCAAGCTAACATTCGCCGAGCCCATGATAAAAATACAGCACAATACAACCTTCGCAGCAGACCTGTGTCGTTCAAAGAAGGCCAGGAAGTATTTCGTCGAAATTTCGCACTCAGCAAGTTTACGCATAATTTCAATGCAAAACTTGGCCCGCAATTCGTAAAATGTCGCATTGCAAGGAAGCTTGGTAACTGTTATTACCAATTAGAAGACTTGCAAGGAAAATATATCGGTACTTATCACGCTAAAGATCTTCGTAGCTGATTCCCGCTAATCTTTCCGTCTGACGGTGTCAGATTATCGGGTGGTGTAATGGTCGCCGTTGCACCATTGAAACGAAATTCAAAAATTTGTCGTTTTATCGCATTGATATAGGTAGCGATAAAAATATTGCGGATTTTGTTTATCTAAGTTCTCAACCTGGCTTAGCAACATAATCATGTCCACACAACACACTAGCAAGATCGCATCAAACTTGTTGCTTCGAACATGTTCGATGATGTTTGCTGTTGCCGTGCGAATTGATCCCCTAGTTCTTCACAAATGCCACTACCAGCGCGCTGCCTTTTAACGCAATTTCTTTCAAAATAATTTCAACGGTGTTACACCACGATGAACCGATTGCGCCTGCTTTGTCTGGGTTGAATTTGGGTAGTTGTACCGCTTTACTTTGCCCCGCATCAGATGCCGTTGTTTGTATGGCCCGCACAAGTTCAATTAAATTTTTATTTTGCATTTCCATAATAGTACGCCATGGTCCATCTACTGTTGAAGGTATAGGGCCCGATCCCACTTCTGATGTCGAATTATCTTCGCCTCCCATTAGAGCGTAGCGCGTTTAGAACTATTCACAGGCGACCACTCAAGCATACTGCCTGCTCGTTTTCTAACAGCCTATACGAAACCTCGAACCACACTCGGCGGCAACGTCGCGACGCATCGACCGACAACCACAATGCAAAGATGCAAAACATAATATGATGAAATAATTCGAGTTCATGCGTAATCTTTATACTCCGACATATACATACCCAGACCTAATTTACGCAAGCATACCGAAGTTCAAATTTAGCATCAGACACACAGCATTTTAAACTTTTTATTTGCATTGTATGGTAACAAAATTGGTTCACAATGCAGCTTTGCCGAGTGACCAAGGAGTGAGGCGATGGTCGAGTGGTTAGAGTGGCGGACGGCAAATTCAAAAGACTCTGATAAAGTGCGTGTGTTAAACTCTCGGTTGAGGCGGGTGCGAATTTTCATTTATTAATTATTTTATTTTATTTATTTATTTATTCTAATAAACTAAAAAAAAGTTACAGTCATGCGGGCTGTGATATAGCCTCTACATACTAATTAAATTATTTAATTTAATTTCATTTCATATTTATTATGCAATATGAAAGACAATCAAATTATAATAGTTATAAATACTATTATTTTTAAATAAAGTTTACTATTTTATTTTATTTAGCACGCATCAAAAATTGCGAACTTATGCGTTCTTCAATGCCGTCACTCTTTCCGTATTTTGTCTGTTATTACTTTGCAAGTTCAGTAATACTATTCCAATTTGTTTGCGCCGAAACTCGCCGCCTGAAAGTAGGCAGCATATCGGCGTAAACAGTGCGAGAGTTACCGAGGGCTCTCGCGCTCTTTTATCCAACATCTCCATATTTATGTTAAGTTAGGCTTAAGTTAATATCCTATGTACATGAAAAGAGTTGAAAAATATAAGTGAAGTGAACGCCACGCGCCCCGCATTGTTCTTTTATTTCGAATTGTTTTTCGCGTCGGTTTTTTCGGTCCTACAGCAGCTTCACCCCACAATCTACGATCCCCCCAAGAAGGAAGACTTCATTGCCGCCGCCACAAACATTGGTCCTTCGAGCCGGATTATATATTGGACACTATACGTCGCTGGATTTTCATCCCATCGCTCCGCTCGAACCACGTCATCGGCATCTCGTCAGGATCCCCCCCAGATAAGTACTAAATTTTATACTTATTTTTATGCGGCAGAGGACTGTGTGTAATTGTTCCTTTGTGAAAAGAAACATCTTTTCTAATTAAATTTAATTTAATTCCTAACCTCGCAATTTGCGTCACCGGTATCTCTGTATGTATGTACATATGTTGCTGCATCAGTAAGCACATACTTACATACAGACGACTGCCACCATCGAAAGTTATCCATACATATACTCGTATATGTACGGAAATACGAATCACCAATTACACACGGTTTATCCATCCGATTCTATTTAGAAACCTCTGCCACATATATGTATGTACCTTCTCCTACCATTTTCTAACGAACAAGGTACATACACTCTCCATTATAACTCCAAATTGCATGGTACTATATGTGTAACATATATTACATACTTACGTTGCCCATTAAAACACATTGCCAAGGTCCAAACCTCAAGTGGCAATTGTAATTCCAAATAATAAAAAAAATAACACTGAATTTCTTCCACATTTATTTATTTTTTAATATAAACATATAAAATACACACTACATACACTTTGCCGGCAGCAATATTTCGGCTGCACCGGCACTACACAAATACATATGTTCTTACAATTAAATATCTAACTAAAACACATAAACACATTATATTATATCGTTTTCTTGAATTCTTACATTATTTTATGAAACACTTAAATTCAACACTTAATTAAATACAAAGAAATATTTTACAATTTCTTTGTTTACATTTGTCAGTCTAGTGATCGCAGTTTGCCTTAGTGATCGCAGTTCGATCACAATCGACCCACCACCACTTTTTTACATTCACTCAGTGTTATCGTTCCAGGGCTGCACTAGCTCAAATTTTTAAAAATATTATTTGGTGGGCAACCGTGACTTTTAAAGTCACTTATATTTATTTATCGTCTTATTGTGCACTGTGTTGTGGTATTACAAAGCGCTGTAACATTGCAAAAAATTATCGAATATATTTTCCTCCGTCTGAGAAAAGATATCCTACTAATAAAATAATTATTTATTTTTTTTTTCACAGTATAATTTATTATTGGAAAATAAATTATATTACATCTTTTTCTCAGAATTTCATGCTGAGTATAATAATTGTTTCGATAATTATTATCACTCAATAAAATATATCGATAATTATAATATAATATTTATATTATTTTTTTTTGCAACGTTTTTTCAAAAAGTATTGCCTTGTAACTTATCAACTTAGTCCTCGCTCAATAGATTCGATAAAATTTCCGATCGTTTGTCTAATATTCTTGTTTATTGTTCAAACAAGAATTTCTGTTCGTCCAATTTTCTACGCTCTTCTCTTTCACGTTTCTGGTTCCGTCACCAGCATCAATTGCATTTTTCTCGCTTTTTTGAAAGCCTGTTATGCCAATTGATAGTAAAGACACCAAGAAACACCTTGTTGTACCCACGACTAAGCATAGACGCTCCAGCTCTCTTCCAAGTTCCCTTCTTGGTAGAACACCTTCTCCCGCCTCATTACGGAAAGTTGTAACTCCGGTCACATCTAAGGTTAGTCAGGTGCCAAAAATTTCGGTGCACACTCCTCCAATCACTCGTGCAGTTGGTCAGCAGATTTCACTAGCAATAAAAATGGCACTCCAAGAGTTCATTAACGCTTCCGATAAGCTCACGCAGTTCGAAGCTAGGATTCAAAATTCTCCTACAGCCTCACTTCACACTCACAGAGTGCGTCTTGAGCAGCTTCGTTCCTTATGGACTGCCGTAGAGCTCAAATATGAACTCTGTTCCAACGCATTGTCTCAAACGGAGACGAATGCTGCGGACAAGATCGCCATGCAAATGCGGTATGACCACTGCTACTCCATATACGAGGAACTTGCCTCTCAATTAAATGAGAGTATAGAGACCGCAACGGCTCCCACTCCAGCACCTGTAGCACCACAAGTAGCCTTCCACCCACGAAGCTACCGGTCACCACCTTTCGATGCTGAAGTTTTCAGCGGTGACTACCTTAAATGGCCAACTTTCCGTGACCTCTTCACAGCGGTCTACATTTCCGATCCCGGCTTAAGTCAGATCGAGAAATTATTCCATTTAAATGCGAAGACCAGTGGAGAAGCGAAGGCAATCGTTTCCAAATCCCCTCTCACGAATGAGGGTTTCTCCTCTGCTTGGAGAAACTTGACGGACAGGTTCGAAAATAAGAGGTTGTTAGTCAACAGCCAACTTAAGATCCTTTTCAACCTTCCGTCAGTTTCTCACGAGTCTGGAGCCGCCATCCAAATCCTTCAAAGCACTATTGAAAGTTGCTTAACGGCTCTAGACCACTCCAAAATCAGCACAGAGAATTGGGATTGCCTTCTAGTCTTCCTATGCTCGTCTAAACTCCCAAGGCTGACGTTATCACTTTGGGAGCAGTCAGTTCTAAACAAGGCTGAAATTCCGTCGTGGAAGGAAATGTCAGATTTCCTTTCAGAGCGATATCGCACATTAGAAGCGATAGAGGACGTACAACCTACTACAAGCGCACAGACTAGTCCCAAACCTGCTCGAAAGGAGCCTCCTACGAGGAAGGTCAACTCCTTTGAGACAAAGGTTGTAGGCAACCCACAAACCTGCAAACTTTGCTCAAAGGAGAACCATCCAATACGTCTGTGTCCGCGCTTTCTCCAAATGGCTGTTGATGAAAGGTCCAATTTCATCAAACAGCAGAAGTTGTGTCTGAACTGCTTCGCAAGAGGACATATCCTAAAAGATTGCACGAGTCAACATAATTGTTTTACGTGCAAGGGTCGCCACAATACACTCCTGCATCGTGGCACCCCTCCTACCGCGCCCTCTTCAGCAGATTCTGCACCAACTACCAATTCGAATATACAGTCCACTCCTCCAACGACTAATATTCAGAACTATTTCACGGCGAACACACAAGGTGTTCTTCTCGGCACTGCCCTTATAAATGTTTGCCATTTGGGCATGACTTATAAGGCACGTGCACTGATCGATCCAGGATCAGAGGCTACGTTCATCTCCGAACGGATGTTTAACATCATAAAGCCCTCCTACCAAGCCGTGAAAGTTCAAGTAGCTGGCTTAAATCAAGCTATCTCAGCCAATCCACAAAAGTTGTGTCACTTCCAGATTGGCTCCCCGATCACTCCCAGGTTACAGCTAGAAACTGCAGCCTTTGTTCTTCCTCAATTGGCAGGTAACCTTCCATCCTACTCAATTTCCAAGGATTTTCTGAAGGACCTGCCAAACCTCCAACTCGCTGATCCGCATTTCCACCAGAGCTCTCAAATAGACGTGCTCTTAGGAGCCGATTTACTTCCATCTATTATAAAGAGTGGCTCTGTGTCCAAAATCTGTGGAACTCTGCTCGGTCAAGAGACCATATTCGGCTGGGTCCTCACTGGACCATTAGCCAAGTCGAATCTTTCGACCGTGTCATCCTTCACCACAAGGATCCAGATCAGCAAAGAGCAAAGGCTTGATGATCTTCTCACCAAGTTTTGGGTTGTGGAGGATCTACCAGCCAAGCTGGTAAAAGTTTCTGATTCAGCGTGTGAAAACAACTTTCTCCGCACCACATCAAGAACTAATGAGGGCAGATATGTCGTTACTCTCCCATTCAAGAATCCTGAAACCTTCCAATTAGGACATTCAAGGTCCATCGCACTCGCTCAGTTTCTCAGAAACGAATGTCGTTTAAAGAGAAACTTTCCTTTAAAAGAGCAGTACGACTCCATTATTCAGGAGTATTTAGATTTAGGCCATATGAGGCCGGTCTCTCCGAGTAACGACTGCAACAATTTTTATCTCCCTCATCACGCTGTTTTCAAACCTGAGAGCACCACCACAAAAGTTCGCGTTGTTTTCAACGCCTCCAGTCCGTCCTCCAATGGGAAGAGCTTGAACGATATCCTACATTCAGGACCCGTTCTCCAATCCGATCTGACTATGCAGATCTTGAAATGGCGTTTTTTCCGTTTTGTTTTTAATGCCGACATCACAAAAATGTACCGGCAGATACTCGTTCATACGAGTCACACGCCATTTCAACGTATCCTCTTCAGGAACCCAAATGGCGAAGTTTGTGACTATGAACTCAACACAGTCACTTTCGGAGTTAACTGCGCTCCATTCTTGGCCATTCGGGTTCTTCAACAGCTTTCCCAGGATGTTAGCACACATCTTCCTCTCGCCAGCGACATCATATCCAATTACATGTACGTAGACGATGTCCTTGCTGGCGCGCATTCCATAAAGCGCGCCACTGCGTCCATACAAGAGTTATGCAAAGCTCTTGAGACAGCTGGCTTTCCCTTAAGAAAGTGGACCTCCAACCACAAAGATGTGCTAGCTAATATCCACAAGGACCATCTACTAAACGCAGATTTTCTCGAACTAGAGGAAGCAAGCTTAGCAAAGACTCTCGGTATACGCTGGCAAGCGCATACGGATGAGTTTCTCTTTGCCCCCTCCGAAGAAGATGTGAGACAGTCTTACACTAAACGTGAAGTTCTATCTCACATCGCCAAATTATTTGATCCAGCAGGCTGGCTGGCACCATTCGTGGTCCGTGCCAAAATTTTCATGCAGGAGATATGGCTGCAAAATCTTGGATGGGATGAAGCGTTGCCACAAGATCTTAAGCAACGCTGGCAGGATTTCCTATCCAGCTACTCATCCCTCCATAGGATTCGGATCCCAAGATGGGTCCAATATACACCCTTAGCTAAGCTCCAAATCCATGGCTTCTGCGACGCATCTCAGCGCGCCTACGGAGCAGCTATTTACATCCGTGTTGAGATCCAACACAAAGTTTCCAGCCATCTCCTTGTTGCCAAGACCAGAGTAGCTCCGGTAAAAACCATCTCCTTGCCTCGATTAGAACTTTGCGGCGCATTACTGCTCGCCGAGTTATCAGCAACACTCCTCCCTCAGCTTCCAGTCAATAGCTACGAAGAGTACTACTGGACTGATTCCACAATTGTGTTAGCCTGGCTTAATAAGCCTCCATGTCAATGGACGACATTCGTGGCTAACAGAGTAGCTAAGATAACTCAGCTCACGAGTTCAGGCAAATGGTCCCACGTCAGATCTGAGCACAACTCTGCCGATCTGGCCAGTAGAGGTGTCTCGTCAGAGGACCTCATTGACAACAGTCTCTGGTGGCATGGACCCGATTGGCTGATCCTTCCAGCAGAACAATGGCCTGCTACGATCAATATCGCTCATGAAACAGACGAAGAACTTCGTCCTGTTAAAATGCAACTTAACCAAGTTGCCTCCTTCATCCGGTTGCATCTTGGAGAGATTTTCCGAGCTCGACAGAGCACTGCGGGTAATGGCTTACGTATACCGCTTTATTCAAAGGTGTCGTAAACCTGATCTTACGCTCTCTCCAGATGTCGGAAGTTCTGAACTCTCCAATGTTCAAGATCTGCTCATCCGGAATACCCAACGTACTCAGTTCCTTAAAGAGTACAATTGTTTGTTGAATAAGGAACAGATTGCAAGGAGCAGCGACATCATTAATTTAAATCCTTTCATTGACGCCAGTGGAGTCATGAGAGCATGCGGTCGTGTGAGAACATCCGCTTCTTTAAGCTATGATGAACGGCACCCGCTCATCCTTCCGTACTCATGTACTTTCTCACACCTCCTTGTCCGTTTTACGCATCGTATCTCCCTCCATGGTGGAAATCAATTAATGATGCGTCTTATCAGATCGCGCTACTGGATTCCAAAACTCCGAACTTTAGTGAAAGCCACCATCAATTCCTGTCGAGTTTGCATCCTTCATCGAAAGAAGTTGCAAACTCAACTCATGGGTACTCTGCCCTCCGCGAGAGTCTCCTTTTCTCGACCTTTCACCCACACGGGACTCGATTTCGCTGGTCCTTTCGAAATTAAGAATTTCACCGGTCGAGCCTGCCTCATAACCAAGGGCTATGTTTGTGTCTTTGTTTGTTTCAGCACAAAGGCCATACATTTAGAAGCAACCTCGGATCTCACAACCGAGAAATTTCTTGCAGCCTTCGCGCGATTCGTCGCGAGACGTGGCTGCCCGCACAACGTCTACTCCGACAATGGAAAGACGTTCGTCGGAGCCTCCAAGGTCGTTGCTTCTGAATTTATGAAGGCAGTGAAGGCTGATATATCCATCAAATACAGCCATCAAAACCTCGCATGGCATTTTAACCCTCCCAGCGCACCGCACATGGGTGGCTTATGGGAAGCTGGAGTAAAGAGCTTCAAATCGCTCTTCTACAAGTCCACTTCCTCACTAAAATACACATTCGAGGAATTATCCACTCTCCTTTGCAAGGTCGAAGCGTGCCTTAACTCCAGGCCGATTTCTCCCATGTCTGAGAGCCCCACCGATCTTTTAGCCTTGACTCCTGGCCATTTTCTGATCGGCGGTCCGCTCATGTCCGTAGCAGAGCCTGAAATCCAAGAAGACGCTGTATCCATCATCAACCGATGGCAGCGACTTAAGGCTCTGCATCAACAGTTTTGTTTCCGTTGGAAAGAGGAATACCTCAAAGAGTTGCACAAACGCTCCAAATGGCAACTCCCAACGAGAAACCTCCAAGTCGGCGATATGGTGGTTGTCAAAGAAGACAATCTTCCAGTCAACGAATGGCGTCTGGGCCGAATCCACTCTACGTATCCTGGCGCTGATGACATTGTCCGCGTGGTGGACATCCTCACCACCCGTGGCGTGATCAAAAGGCCAGCAACGAAATTAGTCCTACTTCCTTTAGAGGACACAGTCCAGACACCCTCCTAACCTTGTGTTGTCCATCAGTGGATATATGTTCTCCAAAATACTAATCCATATATCCACCTTCTCCATTCCAGATTAGTAAAGATGGCACCACCAAAGGCACACACCCCAGCGAAACCAAAAGGGGTAAACTCCTTCAGATGCCGCGTGTGCAGAGGAGTCCACGCCCTAAACAAGTGCCAGAGATTCCTGCGTCTGGCTGCGGAGAAGCGTCTTCGGGCAGTGTTGATCAACAAATACTGCCCGAACTGCCTCGCCCATGAACACTCGAAGGGTTCATGTCGCAGTGGCGGCACCTGTCGTACATGCGGCGAGGGCCACCACACGCTTCTCCACCTTCCAACCACCTCCCAACCCGAGAGGCAGGAACCACAGATATCTTTGCCATCCGTGACGCCTCTTCCACCTTTGGAGTCCCTGGCGACGTCCCCCTCTGTGGCGATCAGCATGATGCCGACCGCCATAGTCGACCTGGATATGGCCGGCAAGATTTTCGAGGTGCGTGTGCTGTTGGACGCGTGCAGCCCATACAGCCGCATGCCCACCTCATTGGCAAAGGCTTTTGGCCTTTCCGCCGAAAATGGGTTTTGCCGTGCTCTGTTCAGGTCAAGGGCATCGCCAGAGTTCTCCATCGCAGTGACTCTGAAGATGGAAGATGTGCAGATCAGGACTCCGGCACAAAAGATCAACAAAACGCTCCAAACCAGCTATCCGGGCATCACGCTAGCGGACACTCGATGCCATGTGCCAAGCAGAGTATCCATCGTTCTGGGGGCCGACGTCTATGGAGACGTACTCCTTCCAGGGCTGGTTCCATCCCACGGTGGTTTGCCGTTGGCCCAGAACACTCTGTTTGGCTGGGTACTATCCGGTGTCTTTAAGACATAGTCCGCCAGCGCCCATCAAGCCCTTCCAGCGGCCTCCAAAAAGATCCCGGCCCCGTCTATTTGCAATAGTATTGCAAGGGGGGCGGGATGTTTGCGCCGAAACTCGCCGCCTGAAAGTAGGCAGCATATCGGCGTAAACAGTGCGAGAGTTACCGAGGGCTCTCGCGCTCTTTTATCCAACATCTCCATATTTATGTTAAGTTAGGCTTAAGTTAATATCCTATGTACATGAAAACAGTTGAAAAATATAAGTGAAGTGAACGCCACGCGCCCCGCATTGTTCTTTTATTTCGAATTGTTTTTCGCGTCGGTTTTTTCGGTCCTACAGCAGCTTCACCCCACAATCTACGATCCCCCCAAGAAGGAAGACTTCATTGCCGCCGCCACAAACACAATTGAATGTTTCCTATTTTGTTTTGCCCTCAATATTTTGCAATTAGAATGCTAGAAAATAACAGCGAATATAAGCCCTTATAAAATTATGAATGTGCAAGTGGGACGCCCGTACATACATGTCTGCATGTCCACATGTAAGTATTGGCGTCCCACTTCAACACACATTATTGCACGAATGTACTCGTATGTACATACACATATGTACAATTAAATTTGGAGTTGCTGTTGTGTACCAACGAAAACCAGTAAGAAAAGCAACAGTCGCGCGGCACCCGACAGTGGGATACCCTTCGACCTATGTATGTATGTTCCTATGTATGTACCCATATACATATGCACATGCTTTGAAATTAATCCCGACAGATGGCGCTCGCGATTCGCGCTCGCCCGCCTCCCTTGTTAGCTGACTGAAGCACTTGGTTTTATGCTCATACTTTCTTAAATAACTTCTGTGATTATTGTCCGATCGGATTGTAATTTAGAGACTACGTAGATATTTCATTCAGCTTAGTATATGTTAAAGTCAGAAAGTTGTATCTTTTATACACCGCTTACAAATTGAGTTCAAAAATAAATTATTGATTTGTGGGGGGCGGTGGGCGTGGCACCTAACATTTGAAATAAACTTGATCTGCGCCGAGTACATAGGAACCTTCATTCCAAATTTCGTGTCTCTAGCATTTATAATAGATGAGATCTGTGTGTTCATCTGGTCAGACGGACATCCGGACAGACAGACAGACATAGCTCAATCGACTCGGCTAGTGATCCTGAGCAAGAATATATATACTTTGTGGGGTCTGCCACGCCTCCTTCTGCCTGTTACATACATTTGCACAAAGTTAGTATACCCTTTTTTGACCATTTTCAATGGTCGAAGGGTATAAAAACTAAGTTCTAGTTACATATATTTGTAGGCCATGGATTTTAAAAAAAATTCATGGTCTATTGTGTTTGTCGGAACGGAAATGTGCGTAACAGGCAGAAGGAGGCATCTCCGACCCCATAAACTATATATATTCTGAATCAGTATCAGTAGCCGAGTCGATTGAGCCATGTCTGTCTGTCCCGTCTGTCTGTCTGTCTGTCTGTCTGTCTGTCTGTCTGTCTGTCTGTCTGTCTGTCTGTCTGTCTGTCTGTCTGTCTGTATGAACACCTGGATCTCAGAAACTATAAGAGCTAGAGTCATCAAATTTTGTGACAACATACATATATATTGCAGTGTCTCAAAGTTTTTTTAAAATTTGGACACGCCCCTTCCCGCCTCTGTAAATCAGAAATAACTACTTAAAACCTACAATATTAACTCAACAACCAAAGTTGTATATCTTACATGACACGGGCGTTATGTGAAAATTTCATTAAAATCGGACTATAAATAAGTGAGATATGATACGAATTAAACTCACTTTGAACATATATACTTAAGCATACCTAATTTACGCAAGCATACCGAAGTTCAAATCTAGCGTCAGACACACAGCATTTTATTAAACTTTTTATTTGCATTGTATGGGAACAGAATTGGTTCACAATGCAGCTTTGCCGATGCGCGAAGAAATGAGGCAATGGCCGAGCGGTTAGAGTGGCGGACGGCTGCGCGAGAGTGCCTGCGTTCAACTCCCGGTTGAGGCGGGTGCAAATTTTCGTTTATTAATTATTTCTTTTTTTTTTTTTTTAATTTTTTATTCTAATAAACTAAAAGAAAAGTTACAGTCAAAAAAATTAAAATCAAGAAGAAACAACTGTAATGAAATTTGGTACGCGCTAGAAGTGCATACCTATACCTATTGCCTACGGTATACTATGATAATCCATGGCCTTATACAGTCAGCTCCTGACTGTAGCGTTTGTATTTTCTTATTTTATTTTTATTTGTTTAATGTCAACTAATGGCAGTCGACTGGGTAAAGAGTTAACAATAAAATTTAAGTAATGGAATGTAAAAAATATTATTAATATTATATTTTATTTAAATTAAAAATTAAATTTAAAGATTAAATTTTAAAATTTAAAATTTAAACTGGGATAGTAAAAAGAAACCGATCCAACATTTGTTGCAAAGGGATTGGGGAAAACCCAGTAAAACCCAATCAGATCGGTGGATTAGTGTTAATTGTTGTTAAGTGTTAAGTAGTTAAGAATGGATAATTTGATCGAATTAATGGAGGACTCTGAATTGAAAACTCTAAACAGTCTATTGTAATCGGCACAGAGAACTCGAAAGGGATCATGCAAGCTATAATTATTATGACAAAAGTCCAAGGAAAGTGGCAAAAAATTACGAGTTACTCTAGAAGGAATACAGAAATTAATTTGGTTAAGCAGAATAGGAGAATCAATGTCGTACTTGATTAGTTTGTAAAGAAACGTAACACCTAACATAATACGACGATTAGTAAGAGAAGGTAGGTTAATAAGAAGCAGTCTACTAGAATAAGATGGCAAGTCTACACCTGGTACCCAGTTAAAACTACGCAAAGCGAAAAGTAAAAATTGCTTTTGAACAGACTCAATTCTATCTTGGTGAATATGATATTGCGGCGACCATACGCAAGATCCATATTCAAGAATTGGACGAACAAGAGAAGTGTAAAGTAATTTTGTCGTATAAGGATCTCTAAATTCTTTGGCCCATCTTTTTATGAAACCAAGTACTCGAAATGCCTTATTGACAATTTGCGCAATGTGACGATCAAATTTTAATCTATGATCAAAGAGAATACCTAGATCGTTTACCTCGGTTATTCTTGAAAGGAAGTTTAAATCAAATGCATAGTTGAAGACGTGATAGCTACCTCTGTAAAAATGACATAACTTTGCACTTCAAACAGTTAAGATGCAGCAGATTATACCTGCACCAAGCAAAGAGCAAATCAAGATCTGTTTGGAGGAAGTTGAGTGTAGGATCACTATACGTCAAACAGAGTTTCACGTCATCAGCATACATAAGGATATTAGAGTGAAGAAGTATTGAAGGAAGATCGTTGATAAAAAGGTTAAAAAGCAAAGGTCCAAGATGGCTGCCCTGAGGAACACCAGAAGTTACTAAGATTGGCTTTGATAGACAGTATTTAAAAAGAACTCGTTGAGACCTGTTAACTAAATAATCGGATATCCACAAAATAAGCTTTTGTGGAAAACCGATTAAATTTAACTTATGAATCAAGAGATTATGATTTACGGAATCAAATGCTTTACTGAAGTCAGTATAGACATCAGTTTGCATTTTTTTCCGAAATCCTAAAGTAATGCGGGAAGAAAATTCTAGAAGATTAGAAGCTGTAGATCTTGCCTTTACAAACCCATGTTGATGGGGCGAAATTATCGATTTACACATAAAGGTTAATTGAGCCGTAAGATTTTTTCAAAAATCTTAGGTATTGCAGACAATTTGGATATACACCTATAGTTCTTCACATCATGGTTAGAACTACTTTTGTGAAGAGGAATGGAAAAGAGTTTTTCCAAATAGGTGGAAAATAACTGTTAGACAGTGACAAGTCAAGCAGCTTAAAAATTGGGTTAAGAAGTGAGTCAGCACAAAATCTTAGAACACATCCTGGAACTCCATCAGGGCCAGGAGAGAAAACAGGTTTAAAAGATTTCAGATCACTAAGTAAAGAAGTTTTGTTAATAGTAGGACAAAAAAAGAGTGTTAAAATTATTAATAAAATTATTAATATTAGTTGAGTAGGTAGATTGAAAAAAAGTCTGCAAACAAATCGGCTGCGGCCTGATCAGTGGTTGCTTCATTTTCTCCGAAAAATAACGAGGATGGGAATCTACTGGATCTACGTTTCAGGTTGACAAAGTTGTAAAACTGCTTAGGGTCCTTAGCGAACTGCAAACGACAACGACTCAAATACTCGTTGTAACAATTTGCATTTAGAGCAATAAAGTTTGCTCTAACAGCAATATATCTTGAAAAGTCAAAAGGTTTACGAGTAAGTTTAAATTTTTTTAAAATACCGAAATTTCAAATTTTTTAAACTCATAAGTTCACGAGAGAACCAAGGTGGCCTGTTTGACTTTACTGGGAAAGCAAGAAGAACACATTGGTCGAAAAATGAATTCATGGAGGAATAAAAAAATGAGAAGTATTTAAGTCAGATCATGAATACAAAAATGACCAATCATGTTCTAAAATTAAATGATTAAGTTTTTCAAAGTCGGTCTTACGGAAACAACGTGATTTTACTTTACGAGGAACAGATGCAATTTGCATTGGAGTAGGCAGACCTAGAACAAGGTCAAACGTAGGATGGTAGGGATCTTCAGGATGCACTAAGGGATCAATTCTGGAGATAGTGTTAAGAAGTATGTCATAAGAGAAAACTAAATCAAGAATTCTACCGCTACAATTAGGAATATTATTAATTTGAAATAAAGAAAGTTCTGATATGCCATTTAAAAAAGAATTATAGATAGAGGGCGCCAGAATACCGGATTGAGATGACCAACCCACTTCTGGTAAGTTAAAATCACCAAAAGCTAGTAGATAATCTCTATCAGATAGTTTGGATGCAACAGTTTGAATAGCTGAAAGATGGTCCAAGTAGACGGAAATATCAGATGAGGGGGAATGTAAGAACAGGTAATATAAATTGAAATTTGATACAGTGTTACTTTTGCACATACGAATTCTAAAAGTTCACTATGGTCAATTGAAACTAATTCAGAAGAAAGGTCTGACTTTACAGCTATTAGAACACCACCTCCTGTTCGTGATAAACGATCACATCTAAAACAGGTGTACGTGTCTGGGAAAATCGAGCAACTTTCAACTTCTGGTTTCAACCAAGTTTCAGTAAATATTAGTAAGTGGTAATCAAAGGATACAGAATCAGCATACAGCTTAGAAAGCTTAGTGTTAAGGCCTCTACCGTTTTGGTAGGCAAGAAAAAGAGAAGTTACATTTTGATAAGAGAAAGAAAGACACGAACTTAGTTTTTTGTCGTCGTCGTATTAGGCGCAGTGGTCTGGTTCGGCAAAAGTAAGTGTCATCGGATACCGATTCTTTTTTCTTCTTTGCCTCGAATTCTTTAACCATAATATGAGCTGGCCAAAAATCTGCCGTGCATATGAGGTTAAAGCATTCATTGGTACACAAAGTTTAAAGGATGATATGTCCCGTTCATAAGAGAACTTAAATTTTTCCACCTTTATCTCAGTGGCTTGTATTTTAGCTTGAATATAAGCCATGACATCATCAGATGTCAGATCAGGGGCAAGCCTGGAAACAAAGATTTGCTTCCTCGGGGGAATCCCTACAATAGGCTTGATAAAGAATCAGTGGTTGTAGCCCTGGGTAAATCAGACACAGGTATCGAGACTATGGCAGGAGATGACGTAGAGGGCACGTTTGGCGTCATTGGCTGCAGAGACTCGTTGTTGACCGATTCGGGAACCGAATTCTTCTGAGCCGCCGATCTCGTTACCACAGATGTGGTGATCGGTTTCAACGGCTGTGTCAACGGAGTACCATGCTGAGCGGAGGCGGTCGAAGGCAAAATGGCAGCAGACAGGGTTTCTTCTTTGCGCGTAGATTTTTTTTGCGCTTCGGGGGACTCACTCAACAGCTGAAGGCCATTAAATTCTGAGTCCAGCTTAGAGAACTGTTGAGATAGCGTACGAAAACTACTAAACAATTCCCTAAAAGCCTTTCCGTGTCTGCCGCATAAAAGATCTCATTTCATTTTGCACCTCACGACACTCCTCACAGCAATAGTGCAGCCCAATGCGCTTAGCTAAAGCGTCAGCAGTTGTACCATTGACATTGGCACATTTGGCATGTACAACATTATCACACAGCCAACATGAGATGCTAGGTTGAGCGCACGTAATCTCGCTTCGACAGGTTTTAATAGCACAGATTAGATTTCCTTCCATTATATTAAGACAACACTGTAAAAAGAGTAGCCAAATAAAACGTTAAAAAAACTAAGAGCAAACTACGTAAAAAAAAAGAGAGCAAATGCTAAGTAGGCGAGAGCACTAGCTGTCGTTACAGTAACTGCAACAACAAATGCACAGCGCAAACGAAAGTAGGAGAGAGAGAGAAAACTGAAAAGAGTAAGCGCGTTCGCGACAGAATCTAAAAATAGACTTAGCTACTAAGCAATACAACAACGAAACTAAGAAGAGTTGATGTAAACAAAGAAGCCAATAGCAAACCAATTACCAAATTACCAAACAAAAATGTTTGACTAATTTAATAGAAAGCACTCGCGAGTGAACAGATTTATATAGCAAAATAATAGGAGAAAACACTATAAGAAGTATTAGTACACTTTTGTTACGTGGAACACCGGTTAATCAAAAGATATCTAATGAAGTTCGGAGAGCAAAAGAAAAACACGTCTGTTCACTTGAAAAGCTAGCGAGTTGTATTACGTAACAAAAACTTAAAAATCGCCTAGCGCCGCCGCCCCTCTTTCCTGTTTTGGAGCTTTTAATTTATTTAATGAAAAATAATTAAAAACAAAAGAATTTCACATGCCCATCGCGGCAGCAATCGAACCTCGGAACACGCTCAACACCATTGGCCTTACAGTCCGGGACATAGTCCACTAAGCCACTGAACAACTCTTGCGGTCGTCGGAAATGGTGAGATATTAGACAGAGAGACAAGTCGCACTATGCATTCTTAGCTCGTGCAAAAAAATCAAGAAGAAGCACTTGTAATGAAATTTGGTACGCGGTACCATGATAATTCATGGCCTTATACAGTCAGCAACTGACTGTAGCGTTCGTATTTTTTATGTTCGTAATCAGCAGCGATAGTACCTATACCAGTGTCTCTTATATAAGACCTTTAGCTGTTGAAGCAGATACCGGACTCCCTTCTATTGGCAGATATGTGAATATATATTATATATACGAATGTAATGCTACCTTGTACTGGTATCCCGAGGAGTTGTAGAGTCGTTGATAATTTAGTATATCATATCTAGCCAGTCCGTCCCCCTGGCGATCGAACTTAACCTCACTGCCAGCCAAATCTTGAAGAACAAATAACAAATATTGATATAGTTCATCTAGAATTTAGAACGAATTAGAAATGCATATACAGTACCTACAAAGGAGACGTTAAGCAAGTAGTTATTGTAGAAGTCCTTGCCATCGTAGCTAGTCATGTCTGGACACGCCTCTGACTGGCTATCTACGGGATGGCGATACCAAACAGATTCCGTATGGAAATGATGCTTCTCCTGACGCACATCATTCTGCGTGCAAAGATCCTGGTGCAGATTATGCAGGGCGTGTGCAAAGGCGTAGACAGCATCCACTACAAATTGCGTTTTCGATTCCTGTTCGTAGCTGAAGGATAGATATATATAGAAAGAGATGTATAAATTTCTTGTATACAAATAGGGGGTTGTCTAACCTTGTCTAACCTCAAAACTAGTGAGTCAGGTTTAATAATCTTAAAGAGGCTGTAGAGTTAGGGAATTAGAAAATACAAACTAGAGTTATAGTTGTCTGAACACAACACCCAGAGGGCATAGTTGGACCTTGGGTGGCATTATAACCCGTCATCGGGTTACGGCCGACCTCAACATTTTACGTGCCTCCTCCAATTGGGGTTACACCAATCGCAGCCTGGTTCTACTCTATCGAAACCGCGATCGTCCCCTTCGTCGCGCAACATCAACTCTTCTCTTTCAAACACCTTCTTCGCTGGAGCTTCTTCGTCCAAACGTATGACATGTCCAAGCCAGCGCATTCATATAAGCAAGAGCTACTTGTCTTGTAGGGTGCCAGTTTTGTCGGCGGGTGGAGAGAGAGAGAACTCTGCTACATATCTGCTTACAGAGCTGATAGTAACATCAGTTCGCAGAAGTGAATCTCCGCTTGATCTTCATGCTGATGTTGTTGCTGGAGTTGACAGCGGTGCCAAGGTATATGAAATCCTTGACAACATCGACCCACATCTACTTGGGATCCGAAAGAGATAGTGTCTAAAAATGACAACTTATTGGACAAGGGACTACAAGGGACAGATAAGTGTAAGTGGCTAAGCTATTCAACACTATCAACGTCAGCTTGTACATATTAGGGTTTTTATTAAAACTACACCAAGAATTGTTCTACGATTGACTAAGGAAGGTAAATGAAGTAACTTAAGGCTACTAGTATAGCGATGAAGTGTTGAGTGTAGATTTCAATGGTTATACCAATTTGACTATTTACCCGACCTCTGAAAGGCGCAAGAACATGGATAGAAGGATATGGAAGGGGATTCAGACAGTATTAATAGTCTTGAAGAGGCTGCAGAGTTAGACACAATAAACTAGAGAGCATAGATTGACCTACAATACCAAGGAGGTAGTGCTCAGAGACAGAGCGGGACTGAGAAGTGTAAGTGCCTAAGACTGTACAACACTAGCAATCTTGTCACCTTGTATCAGGGTAAAACTACACCAACAATTGTGATACAATTGGCTATGGAAGTTAAATGAAGAAAGTAGTATAGGGAAGAAGTTTTGGGTTTTGATGTCAATGGCAATACCAATTTGACTACTTACCCAACCTTCTCGGATAGGCGCAAGTTCTCGTAGCATCGGTTGCTTTTGTTGTCTGTGGCATTTTGAGATTTGACCCTGCCTTCAAGGATGCAATTGAATGTGTCCTCCCAGTATTCGGCAAACCATGGATTCCTGTGATTTGATGCCGGTGTCAATTGCATCATGTAGCTATCAAAATCCTCGATTATTTCCGACTGTAGTTCAACAGTTATAGCACCTTCGGCAATCTCTTCGAGTCCTTCAAGAAGCTTCTGCTGCTTACCCCAGCCATCGCTGGCAATCCAATTGAATTGCTGCGTGAGATTTGCACGCTTTGCGGCTAGCAGGATGCGTCTGGCGTCCTCGGCACGGGTGAACAGTACAACACCACGAGCACTGGACTTTTTCTGCAGTTTGCCAATTATGGCATCGAAGATCTTATCGTCCGCGGCGCTGGGCACCTTCTCGGCAGCCGCAATGCACACATGTCGCTCGGTCGCCTCCTTGTGGAAGGCCTCAATGCCGTATTCCCCGTAGGAGCCCTCCGAGTGTATGGTCGAGACGTAGGACCAATTGAGGTTCTTTATTATATCCACTAGGGCAACGGATTGAAATGTATCTGGCGGCACAGTGCGTGCAAAGAGGTCAAAACGCGATTTATCGGACAGTGTTTTGGCCGTGGAGGCTGGCGATATTTGTGGTATATGAAAGAGACGCAACAGATTCGCAACCTGCAGAGATACTGAACTGTACGATCCTCCAATCACACCGAATACCGGTGCCGATGATGCATTCTTGCGCAGCTGTGGGCTTGACATGTCCAAGCATTCAAACGCCGAGGTATCAAGATTATTCAGCGAGGCGCGTACAAATTGCAGCGACTGATTCAGAGCGTATGTGTCGCGGGAGCACGTGTCCAATATATGCACACCCAATGTTATGCCCGGCAGTAGATTTGTATCATTGTTGACGCGATCAATCGCATATAGCATCGCCTCCAGACGTTGAACTCCCCGATTGTAGACCTTAGGACCGCACGGGAGTGCACCTTCGCCCTTCTCATGCACCGGGAATAGACCACCGAGTATTATATCTCCGGGCAAAGACACCGACACCGATTCTTGTGACTGCGATCGACCATCAACTGTTCTATATGGCTGACAAGTAGAGCAGCATGCCAACACAAAGACCAATAACTGACTCCGTCTCGCACTCTTACTGTAGTTCACAATTATTCGCAGCATATTGTAGACCTGGGACCCGTATGACGACATATTGAACAGCGCAGCTCACCTAGCTCACTCCAATGTCTTTGGCAAAGACCATGTTACGGAAGAGAGATATCTATAAAAATTAAGGCAAACTATTAAAAATTTACACTGTATATATTTATTAACCTATTAAAACAATTATTGTACTCTTTAAGAGTGCATTATTGTCGTATAAACTTAATATATATATTACATATATTCTTGAGTAATTCAAAGGTATGTCCAACAGTTTTAGGTTAGATTATGCCTGACTTTGCTACCTGTAAATAAGTCAGAACGATCCCGATCGCACCTATGTACTACTTATATTGTGTAGCTGCTATACAACTTATGCAACGATTTTTTTTATTTTTATACGCTTCGACCAATCGAAAATGGTTAATGGTTCGACCCATGTACGATCTCACGTATGTACTACATATATTGTGTACCTGCCTTACAACTTATGCAACGATTTTTCTTATTTTTATACCCTTCGATCATTGAAAATGGTCAAAAAAGGGATACCCTTCAACCCATGTAGTTTAATTTGTTAAATTCATACACATATACATATGCACATGATTTAAAATTATTCTCGACGGGCGCTCGCCCGCCTTCCTTGTTAGCTGACTCAAGCATTTGTATATTTTATACAACGCTTATAAATTGAGTTCAAAAATAAAATTATCGATTTTCGGGGCGGTGGCACCCAACATTTGAAATAAACTTGAACTGCGCTGAGAATAAGATCTGTGTGTTCATCTTGTCAAATGGACATCCGGACAGACATGACTCAATCGATTCGGCTAGTGATCCGGAGCAAGAATATATATAACTTATCGGGTCTCCCACGCTTTCTTCTGCCTGTTACATACATTTGCACAAAGTTAGTATCCCCTTTTTAGACCATTTTCAATGATCGAAGGGTATAAAAATGTTTAAATTCTTAATTTTTATACCCTTCGACCATTGAAAATGATCAAAAGAGGGTATACTAACTTTGTGGGCAGAGAGAGGCGTGGGAGAGCCTTGTCTGTCCGTCTGTCTGTGTGAACGCACAGATCTCAACTATTATAAAAGCTAGAGTTACCAAATTTGGCAGGAAGTCACCTGTGTATTATAAGCTGATCAAGTTTTTTTTCAAATGTTAGGTGCCACGTCCACCGCCCCCCGTTAATCAATAATTTAATTTTTAAAATCATTTTGTAAGGTCTGTATAAAAAGCTAAAACTTTCTGACTTTAACATATACTTGTGGCAGTCACGATACATCGCGAACTAGTTCCACCAATCGATAGTTAAGTCAATGACAGACCAGCTGCAATCGAGTTAGAAGCCACCACTAAAAAAAGCGACGCATCAAAAGAAGCTACACATAATTATAAAGATAAAAACTATAGAATTAAGTGAAATACTCGAATAAATATAATTTGCTACTTAATTCCATATTGGTGACCCCGACGCAAGAACATAAGCGTAATTTTTTTTAAGGTAAATTGCTAAAATTGGCTGATGCAATCACGCACACATTTGCGCGCAGTCATACAGTTGTGAAATTCAAAAGCGCGCAATAAAACGCTGTGAATATGTCTACACCACAGGAACAACGCAGCGACGTCGTAGTTAACATGGGACAACCAGTCGCATCAACTTCTGCATAGTCTCAGCCGCCAGAAATTTACCGTGTAGGTGTCAAGCCGCCAGCATTTTGCAAGGACCAACCGGACTTGTTCTTTATACAATTGGAATCGCAATTTGCAATTGCGGGCATAACAACGGATGCTACAAAATACCACCATGTCATTGCATCACTGGAGCCGCAGCACTTTATACATATTGATGACATCATGCGCGATCCTTCTGTGATCAACAAGTATGATGCAATCAAAAATGCCCTGATTAAGGAATACACCGATTCTGATGAGCGCAAACTAAACAAACTCATTCATTAAATGCAGTTAGGCGACCTGAAGCCTTCGCAATTGTTGAAACGTGCGAGGAAGCTAGCACACAACAATGTCTCTGAGAAGGTTATCAAGACACTCTGGTTGGGAAAACTTCCAGACAACGTTCGCGCTATCGCATTTATTATTGACGGCGACTTAACCAAAGTGTCAGCGGACAAAGTAATGGAGGCTCAGAGCAAATCTTTGATTTCGGCGGCACATGAAGCTAACAACGGCAGAAATTGACGCGTTGCGCAAGGAAATAAAGCAGATGAAATCCAATACTTCGACAAAAGGCCGTTCAAACAACAATTCCAAATCTATTTCGCCATTTTGTTACTACCACGCCAGATTTGGCGCCAAAGCGAAAAAATGCGTAGAGCCCTGCAAATTTCAAAAACTCGCTATAAAAAACTAAAGCTCACTTCGACAGCAGCGGTTAACGAAGTGGGAGCTAATGAAAGCCGCAGATTATTCGTAACAGACAGAACAACTAAAGTTCGTTTTTTAGTCGACACCGGAGCTGATTTTTTCATTTTACCACCCACAGATCGTAGCTCTGAGACCACTAACAAACTGTATGCTGCAAACGGAACTCTAATCCAGACATTCGGTACCAAAATGGCTTCACTCAACTTCGGCTTGAACAAGAACATGAGTTGGCAATTCACCATCGCTGACGTCACCAATTATCGGAGCCGATTTCCTTCATGCATACAATCTAGTGGTAGATCTACACCGTAAGCTCCTCATCGACAGCTCTACAAAGCTTTTCGCCAGAGGATCCATATGCAGTGTGGAAGTAGAAAAGCAGCATATAGTTTCGCCCACAAACAATGATCGCTACGAAGCACTTATGCGTGAATACAGCGATCTGGCAAAACCATGCAACTACAATTCACGGAACGCCAAGACAGCTGTTCAGCACCATATCTTCACAAAGGATCAACCAGTGGTCAGCAAAGTGCGTCGATTAAATCCAGAGAAGTTGGCAATCGTTAAAAGAGAATTTGACTATATGCCAAAGCAACGCATTTGTAGCCCCAGCAGCAGTCAATGGGCTAGCCCATTGCACATGGTGGCTAAGAAAACCAAAAATGAATGGCGCCCTTGTGGAGACTACAGCTGAATCATGTCACAAGGCCTGACAGGTATCCACTGCCGCATATTCATGACTTCTCATACAAGCTGAACGAAAAATGTATTTTTTCAACAATTGATCTGGAAAGGGCATATCATCAGATCCCAATCGCACCTGAGCATCACAACAAAACGGCCATCATTACGCCATTCGGGCTTTACGAATTCAATGTAATGACTTTTGGGCTATGCAACGCGAGCCAAACCTTCCAACGCTTCATGGATCAAATATTTCGCGATATGGATTATGTAATAGTTTACATATACGTATATCTATCATCTGTATAGCATCTCAAAACGTTGAAGAGCACTTTCAACACGTGAGGAACATCTTCAATCGATTGCGCCAAAATGGACTGCGCATAAAAGCTTCAAAATGCATTTTCGGTCAAGAGAAAGTAAATTCTCTTGGATACCAAATATAAAAAGAGGGTATTTTTCCGATAAAGGATCGAATTGCAGCAATTACAGACTTCCAGAAGCCAAAGTTGGCACATGAACTCGAACGTTTTCTTGCAATGCTGAACTAATAGAGGCGTTGCTTACCAAACGCTGCATACAAATAGTGGGTGCTACAAAGACTCATAAAAGGCAATCGGAAGAAAGACAAAACACCCATTATATGGAACGAAGAGGCTTAACAAATGTTTGAGCAGTGTAAGCACGATTTGGCTCAAGTCACAGCATTAGCGCATCCATCTACCAATGCAAAGCTAGTCCTGCACGTAGACGCCAGCAACTTTTGTGTAGATGCAGCATTAAATGAATACACAAATGGCAGTCTCAAGCCTCTTGGTTTTTACTCGAAGAGGATTTCGGATTCTCAAAAGAAGCAAAGCGCATATGATCGGGAGCTACTAGCAATCTACCTGGCAGTAAAATACTTCGCTTACATGATTGAAGGCTGCAGCTGTACGATACTAACTGATCACAAGCCTCTCTTTTTTGCATTTCAACATAATCCAGACAAGACTATGCCTAAGCAAACACGTCAACTTAGCTTCATCAGCGAATACACTACAGATATTCAGCACATTCCTGGTAAAAGATAACATCGTGGCCGATGCACTCTCCAGGGTGGATACTATTTTCAATGAGGATCAAATCGACTTCGAAAAACTGGCTGAGAGTCAACAAATGGATGACGAATTGAAAGAGCAGCTCCATAGTTCTGCTTTGCAACTCAAACAAATTCAACTAACTGGCTCCAAGGCACCACTATACTGCGATACAGCTCAGAATCGAATTTGTCCATATATTACACAGGATTTTCGTAAGCAAATTTTTAATTCACTTCACAAATTATCGCATCCAGGCAAGCGGGCTACCGTAAGGCTTATCACTGAACGTTTCGTGTGGAAGGACATGAAAAGAGACATCGCGCGCTGGGTTAGTAACTGCAACAACTGTCAGCGAGCTAAAATCGGACAGCACAACAAGGCCGCTTTGCAGAAATTCAACCTTCCTGACAAACGATTCGAGCATATAAACGTCGACATAATCGGACCTTTGCCAATATCTGACAATTTAAGGTATTGCCTTACATGTATAGATCGATTTACTCGATGGCCGACTGCAATACCAATAGCTGATATAACAGCAGAGACGGTTGCAAAGGCGCTGCTCAGTGGCTGGATCGAACAATTTGGCATGCCACGCTTCATCACCACCGACCAAGGGCGACAATTTGAGTCAAAGCTTTTCAAGGAACTCACAAAATTAACCGGATCTAAGAACCTGCGGACAACGGCCTATCACCCGCAAGCAAATGGCTTAGTGGAGAGAATGCACAGGACCTTAAAGAGCGCAATCAAATGTCACACTAACTCCAATTGGACAGATAGCATTCCTATTGTACTCCTTGTTTTACGAGCTACAATAAAAGAAGATCTCAACGCTACTCCGGCTGAGCTTGTTTACGGAATCACTCTGCGGCTGCCTGGAGAATTTTTCGAAAAGCCATCGGAGGAATATATCGAAAGCGAATTTATTGGGCATTTAAGAGCGACAATGGCACAGCTGAAACCCATCGACACTTCTCATCATTCGCCAGATAAGGTTTTTGTCCAAAAAGATCTCAAAACGTGCTCGCACGTTTTCTTAAGGGATGACACAGACAAAGCTCCACTTAAAGCGCCATACGACGACCCATTTCAAGTTCTCGAACGAAACGATACAAATGTCATCATTGACATCAACGACAAGTGCACAACAGTTAGCATCGATCGCATTAAAGTTGCGTTTACAGAAGCTCCAGCATCTTCTCCTGCTGCTGATCAACCAATTAGTAACCAGCAAGGACCTCCGGAGAAACAAACAACACGCAGTGGCCGAGAAGTTAATCTACCAGCAAGGTACTTAAATTCGTTGACCAGCAGCAGCATCGGAGGGGGAGTAGATGTGGCAGTCACGATACATCGCGAACTACTTCCAGCAATCGCTAGTTAAGTCGATGACAGACCAGCTGCAATCGAGTTAGAAGTCACCACTAAGAAAGCGACGCATCAAAAGAAGCTACACATAATTATAAAGATAACCAGTAAGAAAAGCAACAGTCGCGCAGCACGCGACAGTGGGATACCCTTCGACCTATGTATGTATGTTCCTATGTATGTACCCATATACATATGCACATGCTTTGAAATTAATCCCGACAGATGGCGCTCGCGCTTCGCGCTCGCCCGCCTCCCTTGTTAGCTGACAGAAGCACTTTGTTTTATGCTCATACTTTCTTAAATAACTTCTGTGATTATTGTCCGATCGGATTGTAATTTGGAGACTACGTAGATATTTCATTCAGCTTAGTATATGTTAAAGTCAGAAAGTTGTATCTTTTATACAGCGCTTACAAATTGAGTTCAAAAATTAAATTATTGATTTGTGGGGGCGGTGGGCGTGGCACCTAACATTTGTAATAAACTTGATCTGCGCCGAGTACATAGAAACCTTCATTTCAAATTTGGTGTCTCTAGCATTTATAATAGCTGAGATCTGTGTGTTCATCTGGTCAGACGGACATCCGGGACATCCGGACATCCGGACATCCAGACAGACAGACATAGCTCAATCGACTCGGCTAGTGATCCTGAGCAAGAATATATATACTTTGTGGGGTCTGCCACGCCTCCTTCTGCCTGTTACATACATTTGCACAAAGTTAGTATACCCTTTTAGGACCATTTTCAATGGTCGAAGGGTATAAAAACTATAGAATTAAGTGAAATACTCGAATAAATATAATTTGCTACTTAATTCTATATACTAAGCGGAATGAATTATCTACGTATTCTCCAAATTGCAATCCGATCGGACAATAATCACAGAAATTATGTCAGCTACCAAGAGAGACGAGCGCGAAGCGCAAGCGCCATCTGTTAGCAATAATTGTATATGTGTATGAATTTAACAAATTAAACTACGCGGGAACATAGGTCGAAGGGTATCCCACTGTCGCGTGCTGCGCGACTGTTGCTTTTCTTACTGCTTAAATTTGAACACGCCTCCTTTGGCCCCTGTAAATCGATAAAACCCGTATTCCAAGCTTAACTTAAATGCAAGGCAGTTCATTTTTGATAAAGACAATAACTATCAACGCTCGAATGTAACATGACAATGTTCATTGTTTAGTTTAAAAAAATTATTATATTTTATTAAGTTAAGAATCCATACATCATAATATCGTATCTTAACATCACAGGGTGGGGAATATTCTTAAGAATAACCAAACACTATATTTTAATATAGTGAAGTAGAATAATCGTCTTGGCAAGCCTTGCCGTTTTTTTTGTTTTTCCATGCCCTCCCCAGGGATAAAATTATTTAAGAAATTCGAAATACGTACTGATTTCGAAGCCTCTGGCTGAAAGTATGCAACAATAGACGTAACATATCTAAGAATTCGTATTGGTCAGGTGTGCAGCTCGTAGGGTATATCACAGTCAAGCGCACTCGACTGTAGCATTTGTACTTGTTTATCCCAAAATTCGAAAGAGTACTGCTGAGCATGAGGTTATATTTGATGATTCTTCTAATCTGCTCGCGCACATTTGAGGATATCGATATAAAGCGAGATAAAGTCATGTTTGGGAAAACACATATATATATATATGGCATAAACACCCCTAACGGGGTACAGCCTGATGCACGATTTGCCTCCACGCTCCTCTGTCCTGTGCGTGACACCGCCAGTTGGTGATCCCAAGCGTCGCAAGAATTGCGTCCATCTGATCTCTCCAACGTGCGCGTGGTCTTCCTCTCCTACGTTGTCCGCCAACTACCGCATCGAAAACGGATCGAGCTGGAGTTGTTCCCTCCATACGAGCTATGTGGCCAAGCCAGCGAAGTCGCTGAATATTAATTCGCTTGACTATGTCCACATCGCCATATAGCTCATACAGCTCATCGTTCCACCTGATACGGTAGGTTCCGCCAACGCAAACAGGTCCGAAGATCTTGCGAAGGATTTTTCTCTCAAAGACACCAAGAGCAGCTGCATCTGACTGCGTCACCGTCCATGCTTCCGCACCATATAGAAGCACTGGGATGATGAGTGCCTTGTAAAGGGTTAGCTTCGACTTTCGAGAGAGGGCTCTGCTGTTCATTTGCCTACTGAGCCCAAAGTAACTTCTGTTGGCAAGTGTAATCCTCCGCTTGATCTCCAGGCTGACATCGTTGCTGCTGGTCACTGCAGTTCCTAGATAGACAAAGTCCTTGACCGACTCAAAGTCATAGTCTCCAGCAGTAAGATGAGAGTCAAGACGCCGCGTCTCTCGGTTACTGCACACCATAAACTTTGTTTTGCCCATATTCACTGCAAGACCAACTCTAGCCGATTCTCTTTCAATAGCTCCAAAAGCCGCCGTCACATCACGCTTGGTACGACCAATGATGTCAATATCATCAGCGTAACCAAGGAGCTGGACACATTTCTGTCCCAATATTGTGCCCCCTCGATGCACTCCAGCTTTCCTTATGACACTCTCCATTAGCAGGTTGAAGAGCACACAAGATAGCGAGTCACCTTGTCTGAGACCCCGCCTGGTACTGAAGGTTTCGGACTGGTTATTTCCTACCTTGACAGAGCTGATAGTGTTGCTCAATGTCATACTACAAAGCCGTACTAGCTTTGCAGGAATACCAAGCTCAGACATGGTGGCGTACAGGCGTCCTCGCCGTGGGCTATCAAAAGCAGCTTTAAAATCGACAAACAGGTGGTAGGTGTCGATTTGGTTCTCATACGCTTTCTCCAGGATCTGGCGCAGTGTGAAGATCTGGTCGACTGTGGACCGACCAGGGCGAAAGCCGCATTGATACGGCCCGATCAATGCTTCAGCATATGGCTTAAGTCGCTCACACATTACGCTCGTGAGAACTTTGTATGCGACGGGAAGAAGACTGATGCCACGATAATTGGTGCGTTGTGTTGCATCACCCTTCTTCAGAATGGGGCAGATCATACTCAGGTTCCAATCATTGGGCATGCTTTCCGCTAGCCATACGTTGCAAATGAGCTGGTGCATGCTCCTTACCAACTCATCGCCTCCAGCCTTAAACAGTTCAGCCGGTAGCCCGTCCGCTCCCGCGGCTTTATTGTTTTTAAGTCGTTTTATGGCGACTTCAACTTCCGTATAGCTAGGGATGGGAACTTCAACACCATCCTCTCTGATTGGGGTTAGTGGATCTTCTTCATCAGGCTCTTGGTTGTCTCCAGCCAAAAGGCTTTCAAAGTGATCCCTCCATAACCTCAGTACTGTCTCTGCATCTGTGACAAGATTTCCATCATCCCTCCTGCAGGCAAGCGATCCAGACTTATACCCTTGAGTCATGCGTTTGACCCTCCGGTAAAAGTCGCGGGCATCATTCCTGCTCCTGCTATTCTCCAACTTCTCACACTCAATCCTTTCCATCTCCTGCTTCTTTCTCCTGAAAAGGTGCTTCTCATTTCTCCTCCGCGTCCTATAAATATCCACCACTGCTCGTGTGGCTCCTGCTTGCAGCGTCCGCCTGTATGCAGCGTTCTTTGCAGCAGTCGCTTCCCGACACTCCTGATCATACCATGAATTCCGTTTTGGGGGACGTTGGAATCCAAGGATTTCCACAGCAGAAGCATTAATGGCGGTAGATATGCACGTCCACATATCTGACGCATTTATAGGCGTTGGAGGGTGCTGGCCAAGTCGGCCTGAGAGTTGAGCGGAGAAGGCATCCCTGTGCTGTTGTGACTGCAGCTTTTCGATGTCAAGCTTTCTTGGCATACCTTGACGTGAGATTTTCGCGACACACAACCGTGCGCGAACCTTGGCTGCGACAAGGTAGTGGTCAGAGTCGATGTTAGGACCCCGGCACGATCTCACATCAAGTATGCTAGACGCATGTCTTGCATCGATCACAACATGATCAATCTGGTTGCAAGTCAGACGATCAGGTGACAGCCAGGTTGCTTTGTGGATGTTGAGATGACGGAACCTTGTACTGCTAACGATCATATTGTGCGCAGCAGCAAAACCTATAAGTCTAAGCCCGTTTGCCGAGGTAGACTCATGTAGACTATGCTGTCCAACGGTTGCTCCAAAGATGCTTTCCCGTCCGATTTTGGCATTAAAATCTCCGAGGAGGATCTTAATGTCATGTGACGGGCAGCGGCTATACACTCGGTCGAGTTCTGTATAGAAAGCATCCTTGACGGCGTCGTCCTTCTCCTCCGTTGGTGCGTGTGCACAGATAAGGCTGATGTTAAAGAATCTGGCAGCTACTCGGATCGTCGCAAGTCTCTCGTTTACAGGTGTAAACTGTGAGACTCGGTGCCGTAGCCTGGCTCCTACGACGAATCCACAACCAAACTCGCGCCTATCTGTATGACAGCTGTAGTATATGTCACAATTCCTTTTTTTCATGCATCCCTTTCCGTTCCATCGCATTTCCTGGATAGCTGTAATGTCAGCCTTCAAATTGCTGAGAGTATCCACTAGTTGTTGAGTGGCACCAGGCCTGTACAATGTGCGTACATTCCAAGTGCATACTCTCAGATCATTGTCCTTTTTGAATTTTCCGTGGTCGTCAACGTTTTTCGGGTATCTATCCGAGGCTCCTCTTACATTCTTCACTGATGTGATGTTTTCCTTGGGTGGATATCAAGTCCTACGCCAAAACCTAATTTAAGGATTAGGATCCCGCCGTGCACTTTGGTTTATAACTCAGCGGTTGCTAAGTTACAATCCAGGAAAAACCGCGTGGAGGTAGTGCGTCAACTTGAAGAAAGCAGGGACAAGGATCACACTGGCGTCCACCAAGTTGAACGCAGTCAGAAGCTTTACCTTGTGTACCTTCCCCCAATTTTTCCCTTGGGGAAAACACATACGTGTTTATTTTAAAATAACTATTAAAGAATTATATTTAATTCTCCATCACGTCTAGATTTCGACCTAACCTCAAAAAATCTTAAAACCTTTGGATATCCTCCAAAAGATATAGAATCGTGATCTGGACATGCGAAATATGTCTGATCATGTATTTTGTCCTTCTAAGTCCGAATCCGAAGTCAAAATTTACATAGCACGTCTGAGTTTCGACTTAACCTCAAAAAACATGAAACATTTTTAAAATCCCAAAAAATAATGGGGGGTCATGATCAGTTCATGCAATATATGATTCTATATGTAAATTTTGACTTCGGATTCGGACTTAGGAGGACAAAATACATGTTAAAACATATATCGTTTTCTCCGCTCTCTTAGTGGGCTGCTTCGTGTCAACGATACAGCTGTAGTTGTTGTTCTATTGTTTCACTCTCCCTTCTAGCTTACACTTTTACGCTCTCCCACTCTCACGTCTTCTTACGCTCTCCGAGTGTACTGCGTTTGTGTTAGTGCTCACTTTTACAGCGCTCCCTTTCAAATCAGCTGTGTTGTTATAATTACCGCAACCTTTCTTTTCTTTGCTCTCTATCTTTGTAACAGTTCTCTCCTAGCTTTTTTGTTTTTTTATACCCTTCGACCATTGAAAATGGTCAAAAAAGGGTATACTAACTTTGTGCAAATGTATGTAACAGGCAGAAGGAGGCGTGGCAGACCCCATAAAGTATATATATTCTTTCTCAGGATCAGAAGCCGAGTCGATTAAGCCCTGTCTGTCTGTCTGTTTGGCTGTCTGTCTGTCTGTGTGAACGCACAGATCTCAGCTATTATAAAAGCTAGAGTTACCAAATTTGGCAGGAAGACTCCTGTGCACTATAAGCAGATCTAGTTTATTTCAAATGTTAGGTGCCACGCCCACCGCCCCCACAAATCAATAATTTAATTTTTGAACTCAATTTGTAAGCACTGTATAAAAGATACAACTTTCTGACTTTAACATATACTAAGCTAAATGAAATATCTTCGTATTCTCAAAATTACAATCCGATCGGACAACAAACACAAAAGTTATTTAAGAAAGTATGAGCATAAAACCAAGTGCTTCTGTCAGCTAACAAGGGAGGAGGGCGAGCGCGAAGCGCGAGCGCCATCTGTCGGGATTAATTTCAAAGCATGTGCATATGCATATGTGTATGAATTTAACAAGTTAAACTATACGGGAACTTAGGTCGAAGGGTATCCCACTGTCGCGTGCTGCGCGACTGTTGCTTTTCTTACTGGTTTTTTGTCTGTTCTTTTCTTTGCTTCTGTACAACTATTATTTCTTTTGGTATTCCCTACATTAGTTGAGGCATATCACTTTTCCTTAGTAATGGAGGCCTGTTGTGCAATTACACACAAGTGTACAGCCGATTCAAATCCAGACTTTGTTTCGTGCTGGTTATGCGAAAAGGTTTTCCATATTAAGTGATTCGGCTTAACCGTCCGTATCAAGGACGCCCTAAACACCAAGTCTGGTCTGCATTGGTCTTGCCAATTTTGTCGGGGTAGGGAACTCAATTTGAGCAGTATCCTCAGGCAGACTAAGCTAGAACTTTATAAGCTTCATTTGTCGTTTTCGCAGTTACAGTCCGATTTTACTAGTGTGGAAGACAAGTTTAAGGCCTTTGATTTCGATGAGCCCCTTAATCTTTCACCATCGACTTCTTCAGGCATAATCTCTCCTAGATCTCTCCTATCTCCTACGACTCCTTCAACCACCGCTGCTAACTTGTCCGATCCACCAACTCTGGTCGTCACCTCTCCTTCGCCTGAGTCTAATAAAACTCCTAATAAAACTACTAAAACTACTTCCAACAAGAAAGTTGCTTCTAATAAGAAAGATACATTATACAATCCCTCTACATCTTCCAATTCGTCTGGCTCTATTCTGAGTGTAGACAATTTAGTTACTTTACCCGTGATTTCCCCCCCATTTCGGTACTGAGTGTAAAACCTCTAGTTGCCGTTAAACCTAAGAAGTTGGTCTTCGTTTCTCGTCTGGCACCTGACACTTCGAAAGTTGATGTAAAATCATACATCCTTTCTAAAATCCAGTCGGAAAATTTAGTCGTGGAAAAATTTAACTTTAAATTTCCCAGAGAAATATCTTTTTTTAAAATTAGTATTTCTGCTGAGCATTTCGCAATTGTGTGCAATGGAAATTTTTGGCCGCCTGACCTAATTTTTAAGGAGTTTACTCCTAAACAAAAAACTAATACACCTGTTACCCTTCCTTCGCTGACCGTTGAATCTCCGAACGGAACAGCAAAAAACTTAAAAAGTGTAAAAAACTAAATTCTAACCTCTTTGTTGCCTATCAAAATGTTCGAGGCCTAAATACTAAACTTTCCAAACTTTTTACTAATAGTATATCTTTTGTCTATCATATTTTAATATTTACTGAAACTTGGTTAAAACCAGATATAGAAAATAGCGAAATCTTTTCTAATAAGTATACTTCCTTCAGATGTGACCGTTTGTCGCGATCTGGAGGAGGGGTTCTTATTGCCGTTGATTCAAATCTGTCTTCTGATATTGCTTAAATAGACTGTCTGCCCAATTTAGAATTCGTGTGCGTTAAAATAACTTTAAATAATATTTCCGTTTATGTTACTTGCTCTTACATTCCTCCGTCCTCAGAAACTTCTTTGTATCGAGAACACCTCTCTTGCACTAAATCTATAGAATCAAAACTTTCGGATAGAGATTACCTTTTAGTTTTTGGTGACTTCAATTTACCTCAAATAATATGGTCCTCTTATTCAACTGTTTTGATTCCCTCCATCTTTAACCCATTTATCAATGGTCTTTCTGAACTATCCTTGTTTCAAATTAACACTTTTCTTAACCATAAAGGCAAAATCCCTGACATAATTTTCACTCCTGATACTCACATTAATAACATTTCAAGAACTAACCCCTTAGTCTTTCCTGAAGATCCTTATCATCCTACTTTAGAACTTGTTTTAGAACTGCCGTCCCCCGTGCAAACTGAAATTGTTAAGTGTGCTTCAAAATCACGCTGCTTCCGCAAAACTGACTTTGTGAGGCTTAATAATCTAATTCTTGAACACGATTGGTCTTGTTTTTATGCATGCACGAACTTAATTACTTGTACTTCATATTTAGGCCATGGATTTTAAAAAAATTCATGGTCTATTGTGTTTGTCGGAACGGAAATGAACAGGCAGAAGGAGGCATCTCCGACCCCATAAACTATATATATTCTGAATGAGTATCAGTAGCCGAGTCGATTGAGCCATGTCTGTCTGTCCGTCTGTCTGTCTGTCTGTCTGTCTGTCTGTATGAACACCTGGATCTCAGAAATTATAAGAGCTTGAGTCATTAAATTTTGTGACAACATACGTATATATTGCAGTGTATCAAAGTTTTTTTAAATTTTGGACACGCCCCTTCCCGCCTCTGTAAATCAGAAATAACTACTTAAAACCTACACAATATTAACTCAACAACCAAAATTGTATATCTTACATGACAAATACCTTGCCACGGGCGTTATGCGAAAATTTCATTAAAATCGGACTATAAATAAGTGAGATATGATACGAATTAAACTCACTTTGAACATATATACTTAAGCATACCTAATTTACGCAAGCATACCGAAGTTCAAATCTAGCGTCAGACACACAGCATTTTATTAAACTTTTTTATTTGCATTGTATGGTAACAGAATTGGTTCACAATGCAGCTTTGCCAATGGCCAGAAGACTGAGGTAATGGCCGAGTGGTTAGAGTGGCGGACGGCTGCGAGAGAGTGCGTGTGTTCTACACCCACCTGAGGGGGGGGGGGGAATTTTTTTATTTAAAAAATTTTTTTATATTTTTTTTTTTTTTAAAAAAAAAAAAAAAAAAAAAAAAAAAAAAAAAAAAAAAAAAAAAAAAAAAAAAAAAAAAAAAAAAATTTTTTGGCGCAAAAAAAAAGCCCCCACTTTTCCCCGTCTCCTCTTTTTCTCCTCCCCCCCCCCCCCCCCCCCCCTGTGGGTTGTTTTTTTTTTTTTTTTTTTTTTTTTAATGTCAACTAATGCCAGTCGACTGGGTAAAGAATTAACAATAAAATTTAAGAATTAAAATTGTAATGAAATGTAAAAAATATTATTAATATTATATTTTATTTAAATTAAAATTAAATTTAAAGATTAAAATTTAAAATTTAAACTGGGATAATAAAAAGAAACCGATCCAACATTTGTTGCAATGGGATTGGGGAAAACCCAGTAAAACCCAATAAGATCGGTGGATTAGTGTTAATTGTTGTTAAGTGTTAAGTAGTTAAGAATGGATAGTTTGATCGAATTAACGGAGGACTCTGAATTGAAAACTCTAAACAGTCTATTGTAATCAGCACAGAGAACTCGAAAGGGATCATGCAAGCTATAATTATTATCACAAAAGTCCAAGGAAAGTGGCAAAAAATTACGAGTTACTCTAGAAGGAATACAGAAATTAATTTGGTTAAGCAGAATAGGAGAATCAATGTCGTACTTGATTAATTTGAAAAGAAACGTAACACCTAACATAATACGACGATTAGTAAGAGAAGGTAGGTTAATAAGAAGCAGTCTACTAGAATAAGATGGCAAGTCTACACCTGGTACCCAGTTGAAACTACGCAAAGCGAAAAGTAAAAATTGCTTTTGAACAGACTCAATTCTATCTTGGTGAATATGATATTGCGGCGACCAAATAGGTGGAAAAATAACTGTTAGACAGTGACAAGCCGAAGCAGCTTAAAAATTGGGTTAAGAAGTGAGTCAGCACAAAATCTTAGAACACATCCTGGAACTCCATCAGGGCCAGGAGAGAAAACAGGTTTAAAAAGATTTCAGATCACTAAGTAAAGAAGTTTTGTTAATAGTAGGACAAAAAAGAGTGTTAAAATTATTAATAGGGTACGGGTAAGGATGTATGGAAGAACTATACGGATTAGTTGAGGAGGTAGATTGAAAAAAGTCTGCAAACAAATCGGCTGCGGCCTGATCAGTGGTTGCTTCATTTTCTCCGAAAAATAACGAGGATGGGAATCTACTGGATCTACGTTTCAGGTTGACAAAGTTGTAAAACTGCTTAGGGTCCTTAGCGAACTGCAAACGACAACGACTCAAATACTCGTTGTAACAATTTGCATTTAGAGCAATAAAGTTTGCTCTAACAGCAATATATCTTGAAAAGTCAAAAGGTTTACGAGTAAGTTTAAATTTTTTAAAATACCGAAATTTCAAATTTTTTAAACTCATAAGTTCACGAGAGAACCAAGGTGGCCTGTTTGACTTTACTGGGAAAGCAAGAAGAACACATTGGTCGAAAAATGAATTCATGGAGGAATAAAAAAATGAGAAGTATTTAAGTCAGATCATGAATACAAAAATGACCAATCATGTTCTAAAATTAAATGATTAAGTTTTTCAAAGTCGGTCTTACGGAAACAACGTGATTTTACTTTACGAGGAACAGATGCAATTTGCATTGGAGTAGGCAGACCTAGAACAAGGTCAAACGTAAGATGGTAGGGATCTTCAGGATGTACTAAGGGATCAATTCTGGAGGTAGTGTTAAGAAGTATATCAGAAGAGAAAACTAAATCAAGAATTCTACCGCTACAATTAGGAATATTATTAATTTGAAATAAAGAAAGTTCTGATAGGCCATTTAAAAAAGAATTATAGATAGAGGGCGCCAGAATACCGGATTAAGATGACCAACCAACTTCTGGTAAGTAAAAATCACCAAAAGCTAGTAGATAATCTCTATCAGATAGTTTGGATGCAACAGTTTGAATAGCTGAAAGATGGTCCAAGTAGACGGAAATATCAGATGAGGGGGGAATGTAAGAACAGGTAATATAAATTGAAATTTGATACAGTGTTACTTTTGCACATACGAATTCTAAAAGTTCACTATGGTCAATTGAAACTAATTCAGAAGAAAGGTCTGACTTTACAGCTATTAGAACACCACCTCCTGTTCGTGATAAACGATCACATCTAAAACAGGTGTACGTGTCTGGGAAAATCGAGCAACTTTCAACTTCTGGTTTCAACCAAGTTTCAGTAAATATTAGTAAGTGGTAATCAAAGGATACAGAATACAGCTTAGAAAGCTTAGTGTTAAGGCCTCTAACGTTTTGGTAGGCAAGAAAAAGAGAAGTTACATTTAGATAAGATAAAGAAAACCACGAACTTAGTTTTTTGTCGTCGTCGTATTAGGCGCAGTGGTCTGGTTCGGCAAAGTAAAACTAATCGGCTGCCGATTCTTTTTCTTCTTTGCCTCGAATTCTTTAACCATAATATGAGCTGGCCAAAAATCTGCCATGCATATGAGGTTAAAGCATTCATTGGGTACACAAAGTTTAAAGGATGATATGTCCCGTTCATAAGAGAACTTAAATTTTTCCACCTTTATCTCAGTGGCTTGTATTTTAGCTTGAATATAAGCCATGACATCATCAGATGTAAGATCAGGGGCAAGCCTGGAAACAAAGATTTGCTTCCTCGGGGGAATCTCTACAATAGGCTTGGGCACCACTGATAAAGAATCAGTGGTTGTAGCCCTGGGTAAAGCAGACACAGGTATCGAGACTATGGCAGGAGATGATGTAGAGGGCACGTTTGGCATCATTGGCTGCAGAGACTCGTTGTTGACAGATTCGGGAACCGAATTCTTCTGGGCCGCCGATATCGTTACCACAGATGTGGTGATCGGTATCAACGGCTGTGTCAACGGAGTACTATCCTGAGCGGAGGCGGTCGATGGCAGAATACCAGCAGACTGGGTTTCTTTGCGCGAAGATTTTTCTTTGCGCTTCGGTGACTCACTCAACAGCTGAAGGCCGTTAAATTTCGAGTCCAGCTTAGAGAACTGTTGAGATAGCGTACGAAAACCACTAAACAGCTCCCTAAAGCCTTTCCGTGTCTGCCGCATAAAATATCTCATTTCATTCTGCACCTCACGACACTCCACACAGCAATAGAGCAGCCCAATCGATAGTTAAGTCGATGACAGACCAGCTGCAATCGAGTTAGAAGTCACCACTAAGAAAGCGACGCATCAAAAGAAGCTACACATAATTATAAAGATAAAAACTATAGAATTAAGTGAAATACTCGAATAAATATAATTTGCTACTTAATTCTATATACTAAGCGGAATGAATTATCTACGTATTCTCCAAATTGCAATCCGATCGGACAATAATCACAGAAATTATGTCAGCTACAAAGAGAGACGAGCGCGAAGCGCAAGCGCCATCTGTTAAGAATAATTGTATATGTGTATGAATTTAACAAATTAAACTACGCGGGAACATAGGTCAAAGGGTATCCCACTGTCGCGTGCTGCGCGACTGTTGCTTTTCTTACTGCTTAAATTTGAACACGCCTCCTTTGGCCCCTGTAAATCGATAAAACCCGTATTCCAAGCTTAACTTAAATGCAAGGCAGTTCATTTTTGATAAAGACAATAACTATCAACGCTCGAATGTAACATGACAATGTTCATTGTTTAGTTTAAAAAAATTATTATATTTTATTAAGTGAAGAATCCATACATCATAATATCGTATCTTAACATCACAGGGTAGGGAATATTCTTAAGAATAACCAAACACTATATTTTAATATAGTGAAGTAGAATAATCGTCTTGGCAAGCCTTGCCGTTTTTTTGTTTTTCCATGCCCTCCCCGGGATTTTGCAGGTATTATTATTTATTATTGTTATAATCAGTAGGAATCGTTCAGTGTCATCTGAACTTAACCTAATGTTTGGCTTAAAAAAGAATATGGGTAAAGTGCCTTAACTAATATATATAATAAGGGATTATACTATCTTACGACTAAGGAGGTCATGTGTATGAGTTCTTTTCAGCCGTCGGAGGGAAATTGGGTCGACGAGGTTATTCGCCAACGTATTTGGGTGGGCAACAAGCCTGTCGGCGTATCGGCTGCTGTGAAAGTTTATTTGGTCTCCCAATGGGATAACTTTTAGGTCCCTTTCAATTACTCGGTTGCTCACATACCACGGTAGCCCAGATGCATGTCGTGCCGCTCGTGATTGTACAACTCTAAGCCTATTGAGCTGAGTCTTGGAGGCTGTTCCCCACACCTGAATGGCGTAGGTCAATGTTGGACGTAAAATTGTGTTTATTAGGAGAGCCTTGGTTGCCATATGCAGTTTGCTGGAGTGAACCTGAGCCAGTCAAGCTTTTTAAGCTTCCAGGACGATTTAGCTCTAACTGCGTTGATATGGGCTTTCCAGGTCAGCGTCCGATCAAGGTGAACTCCAAGGTAGCAATATGATGAAACGCAGCTGATTATATTTCCGTCAAAAAATAGACCTAGGCAGGTTTGGGGTCGCAAAGTAAAAGTGACACAGGCCGATTTCGAGCAGTTAATCGCTATGTTCCATTTGGCAGTCCATCGCTCAAATGCATACAGCCATTCCTGAACCGCATTGGAGGCAATTTGCAGGGATGAGTGGGACGCAAGCATGGCGGTGTCATCAGCGTAAGTGGCCAGGAGAAGCTGAGCTTCATCGGTGTTGGTGACAGGAGTTGGCATATCTGCAGTGTACAGGGTATACAGGAAGGGTCCAAGAACACTTCCTTGTGGAACCCCTGCATAAATGCGTTCCAAGCTAGACCGAGAGTCTCGTATTGCAACATCAAAGGTCCTGTTAGCAATAAACGAGTTGAGGATGGCAAAGTGGGGTGCAGGGAGGAGATCCTTCATCTTATATAACAGTCCTTCGTGCCACACCCTATCAAAGGCTTGCTTTACGTCCAAGAACACGCCAACTGTGTAAAGCTTGTGCTCAAAGCCATGCGTTGCCTGCTTTACGAGGCGATGGATTTGTTCGGGGCAACCATGGGACTTCCTAAAACCAAATTGGTGTTGAGGAAGGTGTTCTATTACCTCCGGCAGCTCCATCAACCGGGTTAGCAAAATTCTCTCAAAAATCTTGGAGAAAGTTGGTAGCAGGCTAATCGGGCGGTATGAATCAATCTGTGTTGGTGACTTTCCAGCTTTCGGGATCATTACAATACGCGCACGCTTCCATTGCTTGGGGAAATGACCTAGTCTTAGCATAGCATTGAAAATTTTTACAAGGGCAAGGACTCCTTTGCGTGGTAAAAGTTTTGCAGTACGGTTATCTATTCCATCGTAACCAGGGGTTTTTTTTGGTTGCAGTGCCTTTAGTTGCATCATAACTTCCTGCGGTGAGATATGTCTTATTGGGCGGGTCGGAGCAGTCGGAGTATCCAAGAAAATTGTGATGGCTTCACGAGTGGAGTCGTCCGTTAAATTGAAGGGCATGAAGGTGGAAGAGAGGTGCGAAGCAAAAGCGCTTGCTTTCTCATCATCCGTCTTAAGCCATAGGCCACTTTGATTCTGAACTGGTGATTGAAACAAAGGCTGTCTCTTGATGCCTCTCGTGAGTCTCCATATTGAGAAGCCATTATTATTATCAGGACCAGCACTCTCCAACAAGGTATCTAGATTAGCTCTACGATTATTGGCTAGCAAACGGCGCAGTCTATTAGTAATACTTGAATATTGCTGCTTAATGCTAGGATCTCCTGTTGCGATGTATTGTCTTCTGAGGCGTCTTTTGTGGCTGAGCAGATCCCTAGCTTCCAAACTTAAAATGGGAGACTTCCTTATGGTCGTCAGACCAGCTTGGTGACGGGTTGGTGTAGCCTGCCTTGCAGCTTCAACGACAGTAGATATGATGTAGTCGACATATGCTTCCAGCCTGCTGCAGGTGTCAATGGGAATGTTGAGTTCTACAGTGCTCTCGATATGTTTTTTGAAGACCCGAATGTTTGCGTGCGGTGACAGCATTTTTGTAACACCTTTAAATGAATGGGCGTCTTCATCTAGCTCGAAGAGCAAAGGCAGATGGTCAGATGATAACTCTGTCAGCACTTGCACCTTAATTTGTTGTTGTCTAAAGCCTTTGGAGATCCCAAAATCGATAGCACTTGGAGTGGCAGTTGGACGATAAGGGGAGCATGTGGCTTCTCCAGTTGCAACGATGTCAATTCCGTCTTCCGCCAGTGCAGAGTACAGCACCCTACCTCTGGTACACGCCCTGGAGTTTCCCCACCATCTGTGTTTTGCGTTCCAATCACCTGCTGCAAGGAACTTTGTGCCAAATTGTGTGATGAGCTGCCCAACAATAGCATCTGTCCATCTAAAAGTAGGAGGGCAGTATACTGAGGCAACATTAAAGTTACCTCTGCTTGAAGTCAGCTGAATAACTGCTGCCTGAATATGATTTTGCGACAGAGTGGTGAATATTTGATGAAAGATAGTTGATCTAACAAGGATCGCAGCACCTCCGTGTTGGCTGTCGTCCGGATGGTTGGCAGTATGAAGGGTAAAGCCATAGATCCTGAAGGTGGACCGGGAGGTGAAGTGAGTTTCTGACAAAAGGAGAATATCTAAATCGTGAAGTTCGATAAAAGCGAGTATCTCATTGGTCTTCGAGGAAGCCCCATTGGAATTCCAAGCTGCTATCTTAAGAGGACCCATTATTAACAGCAGAGGGTGAAGTGCGGGTCTGCAGAAGCAATTGCATTAACGTTTCCACTAACGACATCATTCTGTCAAGCCTGGAAAAAAGCTGTTCCAGTTTGGAATCCAGATTGACACTTGCATTTGAAACAGTAGCGGCAGACGGGTTTATTGGCTGCACAGAAGGCTGATTGCCTCTGACAATGGACGCAAAAGATGTCTTTCCAATGCTAAAGGTAGGTGGACTGGATTGATGAGTACTGTTTACGGGATTAGCAGTGGTGGGTTCGTTGGTCTTCAAAAGATGCTTACGAGCAGAAGCCGCTTGTAGGTACTTAGTGCAACCTTTAAAATTAGCTGCATGGGGCTTGCCACAGTGATAGCAGCGTCTGGCATCATCTTGTTCGAGCCTACACTCCAGAGTGGGGTGGTTTTCTCCACATTCTCTGCAAATAAAATGCCGAGAACAGTAAGCCTTGGTGTGACCGTAGCCTTGACACCTATGACATTGCACAGGCTCAACTTGTTTACGGGGTTTCTCCCAAGTCACTCTATGCTTGCAGACAACAAGAATGTTCTTAACAAGCTTGTTATTTTCCGCTTTTTTGAGATCAATGAATCTCATATTAAGAGGGAGCGAGGTCGACTTATTGCGCGGAGTATATATTCGTACAACGCTATGGCCTTCATTTTGTAGACATGCGATGATGTCCTCCGAAGAAACTCCGTGGTGGATGTTACGCATTACGATTCTGTAAGGCCGGTCCTCAGGAAGCTGATGATGATGGAACAAAGATCCTTTCTCCAGAAAATGCCGGGCCACCTGCCTATAGATATCTGGGGTGTTGCACTGAACAGCGCAATCTCCCGAATTCAGAGCCTTGATAGTGTAGGAATCACCTACAAGGGCATCCAGCTCGGTGCGAAATGCTGTAAAGTTCACCACATTAGGAAACATCATTCTGGGTACCTTAGAGTGATGCATTGGTTTCGTGGTGGGGGGGCAGCTTGGTTAACACCAGCCGGCTGTTGGTCGCGTTTCGCTTTCCTTGCAGCACGAATGAGGGCGGTCCTCGACGTACAAGGCTCATCATCGTCACTCGAAGATATAACGGCTACATCGACGTCTTCCTCGTTACTTAGGGGTTGGAAACGATTTGTAGAGTTGATCAAAGGCTGATCAACTGTTGCCTTCTTTGCCTTTTTTGGGAAAAGGGCTGCGCCTGCTCTCTTATTGGTTACCCCTTTACCTGGTGTAAAAGAGACATCTTGCCATCCTGTGGAAGACTGGGGATTCGCTACTGAGCTGACGACAGTACTGCTGTGTGTCGTGCTGGCAGAAGTAGAACATATATTGCCACACAGCGAGAAAGTGGAGATATACGGCGACGAGATGGTTGAACTGGTTGATGTAACTGTGTAGGTTGAACTGCAAGTTGTATTTGTAATATTAGATGTAGAAAAGGTTAAGATTTTATTCGGAAAGTTCTTCAGCAATTGCTCACGAATCTCTCTTGGGCCCGCGCCAGCGATTTGCTTCATCGACGTGAAGTCTAAAGGTTTCTGCTGTGGACCATTATTTTCCATTTTTCGTAAAATAAATGCAAAGCGACCCGAGTTTTACAACACACAAAACTGTCATATGCCTGTTGCCGGCACTTTCGAGCACTAGCCGTTGGGCAGCGGAGCCCCACTTTCGGAAAAACAAAACTATTTATAATTATGCAAATATTAACACGTGCTTTACACTAAAAGTGACTTTCGGTGTCACTAATTGTAGTTTGTGCCACTATTGTGGGCTTGTCTATGCACAAAATGTAGATTCACAAAATTTTAATTTTTAAAAAAAATAAAAATTTTCACAGAGAAAAAAAAAAATCAGACGCGTACTACCCGACTGACTAGATGCGACTCTCCCCCGGGATACAATTATTTAAGAAATTCGAAATACGTACTGATTTCGAAGCCTCTGGCTGAAAGTATGCAACAATAGACGTAACATATCTAAGAATTCGTATTGGTCAGGTGTGCAGCTCGTAGGGTATATCACAGTCGAGCGCACTCGACTGTAGCATTTGTACTTGTTCATCTCAAAATTCGAAAGAGTACTGCTGAGCATGAGGTTATATTTGATGATTCTTCTAATCTGCTCGCGCACATTTGAGGATATCGATATAAAGCGAGATAAAGTCATGTTTGGGAAAACACATACGTGTTTATTTTAAAATAACTATTAAAGAATTATATTTAATTCTCCATCACGTCTAGATTTCGACCTAACCTCAAAAAATCTTAAAACCTTTGGATATCCTCCAAAAGATATAGAATCGTGATCTGGACATGCGAAATATGTCTGATCATGTATTTTGTCCTTCTGAGTCCGAATCCGAAGTCAAAATTTACATAGCACGTCTGAGTTTCGACTTAACCTCAAAAAACATGAAACATTTTTAAAATCCCAAAAAATAATGGGGGGTCATGATCAGTTCATGCAATATATGATTCTATATGTAAATTTTGACTTCGGATTCGGACTTAGGAGGACAAAATACATGTTAAAACATATATCGTTTTCTCCGCTCTCTTAGTGCGCTGCTTCGTGTCAACGATACAGCTGTAGTTGTTGTTCTATTGTTTCACTCTCGCTTCTAGCTTACACTTTTACGCTCTCCCACTCTCACGTCTTCTTACGCTCTCCGAGTGTACTGCGTTTGTGTTAGTGCTCACTTTTACACCGCTCCCTTTCAAATCAGCTGTGTTGTTATAATTATCGCAACCTTTCTTTTCTTTGCTCTCTATCTTTGTAACAGTTCTCTCCTAGCTTTTTGTTTTTGTCTGTTCTTTTCTCTTTGCTTCTGTACAACTATTTTTTCTTTTGGTATTCCCTACATTAGTTGAGGCATATCACTTTTCCTTAGTAATGGAGGCCTGTTGTGCAATTACATACAAGTGTACAGCCGATTCAAATCAAGACTTTGTTTCGTGCTGGTTATGCGAAAAGGTTTTCCATATTAAGTGCGTCGGCTTAACCGTCCGTATCAAGGACGCCCTAAACACCAAGTCTGGTCTGCATTGGTCTTGCCAATTCTGTCGGGGTAGGGAACTCAATTTGAGCAGTAGGCAGACTAAGCTAGAACTTTATAAGCTTCATTTGTCGTTTTCGCAGTTACAGTCCGATTTTACTAGTGTGGAAGACAAGTTTAAGGCCTTTGATTTCGATGAGCCCCTTAATCTTTCACCATCGACTTCTTCAGGCATAATATCTCCTAGATCTCTCCTATCTCCTACGACTCCTTCAACCACCCCTGCTAACTTGTCCGATCCACCAACTCTGGTCGTCACCTCTCCTTCGCCTGAGTCTAATAAAACTCCTAATAAAACTACTAAAACTACTTCCAACAAGAAAGTTGCTTCTAATAAGAAAGATACATTATACAATCCCTCTACATCTTCCAATTCGTCTGGCTCTATTCTGAGTGTAGACAATTTAGTTACTTTACCCGTGATTTCCCCCCCATTTCGGTACTGAGTGTAAAACCTCTAGTTGCCGTTAAACCTAAGAAGTTGGTCTTCTTTTCTCGTCTGGCACCTGACACTTCGAAAGTTGATGTAAAATCATACATCCTTTCTAAAATCCAGTCGGAAAATTTAGTCGTGGAAAAATTTAACTTTAAATTTCCCAGAGAAATATCTTCTTTTAAAATTAGTATTTCTGTTGAGCATTTCGCAATTGTGTGCAATGGATCTTTTTTGGCCGCCTGACCTAATTGTTAAGGAGTTTACTCCTAAACAAAAAACTAATACACCTGTTACCCTTCCTTCGCTGACCGTTGAATCTCCGAACGGAACAGCAAAAAACTTAAAAAGTGTAAAAAACTAAATTATAACCTCTTTGTTGCCTATCAAAATGTTCGAGGCCTAAATACTAAACTTTCCAAACTTTTTACTAATAGTATATCTTTTGTCTATCATATTTTAATATTTACTGAAACTTGGTTAAAACCATATATAGAAAATAGCGAAATCTTTTCTAATAAGTATACTTCCTTCAGATGTGACCGTTTGTCGCGATCTGGAGGAGGGGTTCTTATTGCCGTTGATTCAAATCTGTCTTCTGATATTGTTTAAATAGACTGTCTGCCCAATTTAGAATTCGTGTGCGTTAAAATAACTTTAAATCATATTTCAGTTTATGTAACTTGCTCTTACATTCCTCCTTCCTCAGAAACTTCTTTGTATCTAGAACCCCTGTCTTGCATTAAATCTATAGAATCAAAACTTTCGGATAGAGATTATTTATTGGTTTTTGGTGATTTCAATTTACCTCAAATAAATTGGTCCTCTCATTCAACTGTTTTGATTCCCTCCATCTTTAACCCATTTATCAATGGTCTTTCTGAACTATCCTGTGTATCCCATAAAGGCAAAATCCCTGAAATAATTTTCACTCCTGATACTCACATTAATAACATTTCAAGAACTAACCCCTTAGTCTTTCCTGAAGATCTTTATCATCCTACTTTAGAACTTGTTTTAGAACTGCCGTCCCCCGTGCAAACTGAAATTGTTAAGTGTGCTTCAAAATCACGCTGCTTCCGCAAAACTGACTTTGTGAGGCTTAATAATCTAATTCTTGAACACGATTCGTCTTGTTTTTATGCATGCACGAACTTAATTACTTGTACTTCATATTTGTATAATACCTTGAACAAATTTTTTCGACCAGTGTGTTCCACGTGTATATCCTGCCAAGACTATAAGTCTTCCATGGTTTACTCGTGAGTTACTTAGGGTGAAAAACTTAAAATCTCGGTATTATAAAAAATTTAAAAAAGCGGGAAATCCTTCTGATTTTTCTCGTTATACTGTTGCAAAGGCTAAGTTTATTGCTCTTAATAATAAATGTTATGATGACTATATACATCGCTGTCGGCTTCAATTTGCAAGTGATCCTAAGCAGTTTTATAATTTTGTTAACTTGAAACGTAGATCTAATGAATTCCCATCTCGTCTCTCTTATGAAAATAATGAAGCAACTAATGACCAGGCCGCTGCTGATCTTTTTGCGAATTTTTTTCTTATACCTATGATTCTAATCTTTCTTATCCTTATCCTATTCATAACTCTAATTCAATTTCTTGCCCTAGTATCGATGAAGATTCTCTTCTTACTAACCTGCACCTGGTTAAACCCAATAATTCACCTGGACCTGACGGAGTACCAGGATGTGTTCTTAGTTATTGTGCCTTCTCCTTATATAGACCTATTTTTAGGTTATTCAAATTATCCTTAGCTACTAGTCATTTTCCTTCAGTCTGGAAAGAATCATATTCGATCCCTCTTCACAAAAATGGGTCTAAATCGGAAGTGAAGAATTACAGATGTATTTCTAAATTATCCTCTATACCTAAATTATTTGAAAAACTTGTTACGGTCCAGCTAACGCACATGTGTAGGTCCGTTATTTCACCATGTCAATATGGTTTCATGAAATCCAGATCCTCCACAACTAATCTTCTGGAATTCTCATCTCTTATTATAAAAGGGTTTCAGAAGAAGATGCAAACTGATGTCATTTACACTGATTTTAGTAAGGCTTTTGATTCTGTAAACCACTCACTTTTGATTCATAAGTTGGATCTTATTGGATTTCAAGTTATTTAAAAAATAGATCCCAAAGAATTCTTTACAATCATTCTGTATCTAAGCCAATCTTTGTTATCTCAGGTGTTCCGCAGGGTAGTCATTTGGGTCCTTTACTGTTTAACCTCTTTATTAACGATCTTCCCTCTATTTTGAAAATCTCTAACATTTATATGTATGCTGACGATGTGAAACTCTGCTTTACATACAAGGAACAGATTTGGAGTTCGCTACAGGTTGATATTGACACCTTTTGTGATTAGTGCAGCTTTAATCTTTTAAGTTTAAATTGTTCTAAATGTAAAGTAATGATATTTTACAGAAGCAATTTCCACGTCGTCAACTATACACTTTATCTATCCCCTCTTCTAAGAATATCAAATGTCAATGACCTTGGTATTCTTTTTTGACCATAAACTGAAATTTGATTCCCATATTACGTAAATTGTAAATAGGGCCTCTCGAACCCTAGGTTTCATTAAAAGGTGGGCCAAGGAATTCAATGACCCTTATACAACAAAGTTGCTTTATACCTCCCTTGTTCGCCCGATTCTTGAATATGGTTCTTGCATTTGGTCACCGCAATATCGGAGTGTTCCCTAATAGCTATTAAAACTGCCATCATTAACTCATTAATATTTAACCCTAACAACTAACCCAACTAACCACTACCGATCTGATTGGGTTTTCTCTGGGTTTCCCCAATCCTCTGCAACAAATGTTGGTTCGGCTAATTTGTTAGTCCCTGTTTAACGTAAATTTTTAGTTTAATTTTACATATATGTATATATTGAATTTTTTTTTTTTTAACTTTTAATTCATATTTAATTTTAATTATCAAAAATGTAATATTAATTTTTATAATTTTTTATATTTTTCTTCCTACAGTCGACTGCTCTTAGTTGACTTTAAATAAATAAATAAATAAATAAATCGCATGTCCAGATCACGATTCTATATCTTTTGGAGGATATCCAAAGTTTTTCAGTTTTTTGAGGTTAGGTCGAAATCCAGACGTGAAGGAAAATTTCTGACCCCGGATTCGGATACAGCGACCCAAAATACATATAACTGCGTATGCCACATACCCAGATCATGACACTTTTTTTTTTTTGGGGTTGTGTTAAGTACTAATGTGCATCAACAAAAATATAAAATTCATATTTAAACATTGCAAAATCAAACAAAAACACTATTATTACTACTACTATTATCACTACTATTTCCTTGCAAAATTCAAACATTTCTTAAACTTATGTACAACTCGTTTTCCAGGCATCTTTAATTGCGTTCAAATATCTTGCAATGTGCACTTGAGTAATGCAAAATAACAAAAGAAGGATAAGCGCAAAGCATAATTAAAGAGAACGTATAAATTTTTGTGGAATTTCCAGTCAATGGAACACTGGAAAATTCAAGCTGAACCCGTTCTTGTTCACGTATTCCAATAAACTTGACAGATATAACATTCGAATTCAAATGTCTGCAGTAGAGTACGAAGTTAAATCGATGCTGGAATTGATTAATATTCAAATTTTTGAGAATCGATTTAATCGAAAATTTGAAAAAAATACTAAATCAGTAAACTAGACATGTTTATTTGGTGGTACAAAATTTTAATATTTTAGAGATCGTGAGACGTGATAAGCATATGTTTTTGAAGAACTGGAGTTGGTTAATTGTTTAAATGCATTATATTGTTTTTTAATTTCATGTCTTATATTTCTATTTTGGATTTTAATCGATTTTAATTGATTTACTCCTCCAATTTTTGAAAATAAATCGATTCAGTGAACATCATGGTTGATCATCATGAACATGATTTCCACCTGCGGTTCCTGCTGCGACTCGAAACTTCTTGAATGACTATCAACAAAGCAGAAGGACAATTGTTGCAATTGTAGGGGATTCCATTGAACGTGTGAAAATAAATCTTAAATTGAAATAAGCTATTCTAGCATCTGGCTAAAATGAAGTTTCATATTAAACAAAGAACTCAATTAAATACATACACCATTTCGTATAGAAATCATATTCAAGGACAATTTCATAAACATCGCACCACTTCAATATTAGACTGCCATAGGAACAATGGGGCGAAAAAAAGGATATTCTATTTTTTTTATTAAGAATTTTGTTAAATTTATTAAGAATTTATTATTATTGTTATTATTATTATTATTATATTAATATTATTATTATTATTATTATTATTATTATTATTATTATTATTATTATTATTATTATTTTTATTATTATTATTATTATTTTAGTATATAGAGTAGCCTTTTTAGCAATCAATCGTTGATTTGCTTCTTGTTACAATATTGCTTTGACCATACTTATTTATAATTCTATTGTTTACAAGTTTATTTTTATCCTTTTCTACACTTATATTATCATTTAAATTTACATTATCACTTTCTTTATTTACATCATTTTTTGGAGTTATATCGATATTTTCTTCGTTGTTCTCATCACTTTCTTCACTTAGCTTACACAACCCCACAAAAAAAAAAGTTTGTCATGATCTGGGTATGCGGCATATGCAGTTATATGTATTTTGGGTCGCTGAATCCGAATCCGGGGTCAGAAATTCTCCATCACGTCTGGATTTCGACCTAACCTCAAAAAACTGAAAAACCTTTGGATATCCCCCAAAAGATATAGAATCGTGATCTGGGCATGCGATATATGTTTTAACATGTATTTTGTCCTTCTAAGTCCGAATCCGAAGTCAAAATTTACATAGCACGTCTGAGTTTCGACTTAACCTCAAAAAACATGAAAATTTTTTAAAGTCCCAAAAAATAATGGGGGGTCATGATCAGGTCATGCGATATATCATTTTATATGTAATTAAGCCTGCCTAATCTAAATCCGAAGTCAAATCACGACTAGCACTTCTGGTTTTTGAAATAACCTAAAAAAACTGAAAAGTAGGGTTATGTTTTCCTAATTAACTTTTTTTTGAAATATACCGAGTTCTTTTATCCTCAAAAGATCTGTGCAAAGGGTATAAATTTATTTAACATTGACAGTTACTTCTGTCTGCAACCAGGGCACCTCCACGTGGTGACGGTGGGCAACGGATCCATACTGGCTAAGTCCCTGGGTAAACGGCGTTCATGCCATCATGGCAGGCAGAAGTAGGAGTTTTACGATGCAGGGAATCGGATACCCAGTATCGGCGTCTGGTCAGGGTGAGAAAGCGGGCTCGCCGACGTCGTCATCCAGCCACCGCAGCTCTCCATTAATGGGTAACTTGGTTGATGCAGAGTCTAATGCCACAAGAAATGCGCACAACTGTCCAAAAAGTGCAGATTGTTTTTGTTACATTTGCACAAAATACGAATTGAGTTTTTTGAGAAAACAAATAGATGATGAAATAGAAAAAGCTTTATGAAAAATGTTTTGGACGAAAAATGTTACACCTTAGATATAAGTGGGTACCACATATCATCTGCAATTCGTGCAGACTCATGTTGCATCGTGTTCAAAAGTCAGGAATTGAAAAATATTTAAAATTCTCTACACCAGCTGTGTGGAAGAAACCATTCCATACAAAAGACTGCTATTTTTGCATGAATGATTTCAAAGGAATTAATACAAAAAAATAAGGCTTCTTTATCATATATAAATGTTTCAACATTAATAAGACCAACTGTAAAAGTAGAAAGATTTTTCCCGAAGTAGATACCGTTGTCAAAGTCGAAGGCCAATCTGATGAAACAAGTAGTGATTCAGGTGACAATGACACGAAAGAAGATAACTATGTTCCCAGGAGAAGTTCAAAAAATCCACAATTGCTCTCGCAGATAGAACTGAATGATCTCATACGTGAGCTTGGGTTACCTAAAGATGGCGCAGAGTTCCTTGCTTCTTTTTTTGAAAAAAAGAAAATTTTTGAAATCAGACACGAGGGTAACATTTCACCGCCACAGAGACAAAGAATTCCGGAAATTTTTCACAAAAGACAGAGACACAGCTTTGGTATACTGCACTGACGTGAAAGGTCTTATAAATCAATTAAAAGAAAATTGTTATAAAGATGAAGACTGGAGACTTTTTATTGATTCTTCCAAACGTAGTATAAAAGCAGTATTACTGCATAATACGAACATTTACGCACCTGTTCCTATAGCTCATTCCACAGTCATGAAGGAAGAATATAACAATGTTAAAATGCTTTTAAATAAAATAAATTATGCTCGCCACAAATGGCTTATATGTGGGGATCTGAAAATTATAAGCATGGTACTAGGGCAACAATCAGGATTTACGAAAGAGCCATGTTTTCTATGTTTGTGGAACAGTCGGGATCGAGACAGCCATTACACTAATAAGATATGGCCTGAGAGAAAATTTTTTTGAAATAGGAGCTCATAACATCATTAAAGACCAATTGGTTGATCCCGAAAAGGTCCTGATTCCACCCCTTCATATCAAACTTGGGCTTATGAAGCAATTCTGTAAAAGCATTAAACAAGGACGGCAAATGTTTTAACTACATTGGCCGCAAGTTTCCGGCAATTTCTGATGAAAAACTGAAGCAAGGTGTGTTTGACGGCCCCCAAATTCGAACGTTATTCAAGGACAAATACTTTCTATCTGAAATGACCACCGTGGAAAAGAAGGCATGGGAAAGCTTCAGATCAGTAGCAACCAATTTCTTGGGAAACAGAAGAAGCCGAAACTACAAAAAATTGTTAGTGACATGGTAAAAATTTTCAAAAATTGGGCTGCCTAATGAATTTGAAACTTCATTTTCTTCATTCACACATTGATAAGTTCCCTGAAAATGTTGGACATTTTAGTGAAGAACAAGGGGAACGGTTTCATCAAGACATCAAAGTCATGGAACAGCGGTATCAGGGTAGATGGGATGAAACTATGATGGCCGATTTTTGCTGGACATTAAAAAGGGAGGCAAGTGTGATATGCAATAAAAAAAGCGAAATCCTTTTGCACAGATCTTTTGAGGATAAAAGAACTCGGTATATTTCAAAAAAAGTTAATTAGAAAACATAACCCTACTATTCAGTTTTTTTAGGTTATTTCAAAAACCAGAAGTGCTAGTCGTGATTTGACTTCGGATTTAGATTAGGCAGGCTTAACTACATATAAAATGATATATCGCATGACCTGATCATGACCCCCCCATTATTTTTTTGGGACTTTAAAAAATTTTCATGTTTTTTGAGGTTAAGTCGAAACTCAGACGTGCTATGTAAATTTTGACTTCGGATTCGGACTTAGAAGGACAAAATACATGTTAAAACATATATCGCATGCCCAGATCACGATTCTATATCTTTTGGGGGATATCCAAAGGTTTTTCAGTTTTTTGAGGTTAGGTCGAAATCCAGACGTGATGGAGAATTTCTGACCCCGGATTCGGATTCAGCGACCCAAAATACATATAACTGCATATGCCGCATACCCAGATCATGACAAACTTTTTTTTTTGTGGGGTTGTGTTATTTTCAGACATTGCAACACTTTTTGAATTGATCCATTGTTTAAAATTATGTATAGCCCATATTCCTGAATACGGTATTTGAGACTGTTGAAAATTTTCCACGTCTTCAATTAAATATCGATCATTGTCTAAGACTTTTGACACTACGTATGTTCCTTTAAATTTTGGTATAAGTTTACTAGATGCGCCTTGCAAGGAATTAAAATTTGTTACTCATACATAATCGCATACCGCAAAGACTTTAGGTTTTTGGCGTTTTGCATTTAGATAGGTATTGTTATGAGCTTGAGCCTTTTCTTGACTTATCTGTGCATTTCGTCTAATTTCTTCTAAGTTCCTTATCGTTTGGTTATTTGGATCTATGTCGTTTTCTTTCAGACTATAGACACTGTTTCCTTTCTGTTTTACCCCAAAAGCATTAGGCTTGAACATTCATTTGTACTTCTATTTCTTGTATTGTTCATTGTGTACTCCACTTTGTTCAGAACTTTATGCCACGCCTCGTTTTTTTCTGTATCTATTATTTTAGCCATCATCGGACCTAAATTTCTATTTACTCTTTCTACTTGTCCATTAGCTTGTGGAGACGCTGTAGCTACTTTAATGTGATTAATGTTATTTTCTTTTAGAAAGCCTTCGAATTCGTTAGAAGTGAAACAACTACTTCGATCACCGATCTGATTGGGTTTTACTGGGTTTTCCCCAATCCCTTTGCAACAAATGTTGGATCGGTTTCTTTTTATTATCCCAGTTTAAATTTTAAATTTTAAATTTTAAATTTTAATCTTTAAATTTAATTTTAATTTAAATAAAATATAATATTAATAATATTTTTTACATTCCATTACTTAAATTTTATTGTTAACTCTTTACCCAGTCGACTGCCATTAGTTGACATTAAATAAATAAATAAATAAATAAATCAGAAATTAAATTTTTGGGCCTACTATATGTAATAAAATAGTTATTTACAGCTTCAATTGTACACGCATCTATTACTACCAGTATATGTCTCTTTTTCGTATCTTTACTATTGAAGGGTCCATGGTGGTCAACAATGTAATACTTCAAATAGATCACTGCCTTTTGGAATCGAGTGTAAAAACCCCTCAACTCTACCCGACTTATTAGAAAATGCAATACACTTGAGACAATTGTTAATGTGATCTGTTACTTTTCTTCGTACGTTCGGAATCCAATAAGTTTTCGCAATCGAGTCCACCAATTTGTCAACCCCTACATGTCCCATCTCATTATGATACTTAACAAACACATTGGTTTCCATTGACATTGGCACATAAAACATTAATCTCTGACTCTTTTTCCTATAAACGACACCATTGCGCATTTCATAATATTCACTTTCCTGTTCAGACAATTTATTCTTTATATTTCTAATATTTGTATCCTTTCCCCTAACATATTATTAAGTTTTCTTCAAACGTGTTTGTTTCTATTATCATTATACTATTACCATTAAGCATCGAACATATAGAGTACTCAAACAGCGAAATCTACTCATTTGATGCTATGCAGAGACTGGGACCCCAGAATACGAAGTATTTCATGAGTGACCGCGTATATGAATGTATGCGTTGCTTGTGAAGTTTGGCAATAGGCAAATGCTTCGGCCAGCGCGTTGGCAGCCTGAAGCCAATTTTGTGTTTCGGCGTCGAGATCCAAGAGACTGAGACACAGTGGGCAAAAATGGTTATCTTGCGGCGAAACTTTTATAGCTTCGAAAATATGTGGCTTGATTTATAGCATAATTTTATTTAGTAAATACATATTGATGTATTCCAAACTTTTTAGTTTTGGCTGATAAATTTTGTCAAATTTAGTACAAACAAACAACAAAAATTATAGTTGTTGCACTACTTTTTTCAATATTATAAATTTGATATAAAAACCAGTAAGAAAGCAACAGTCGCGTAGCACGCGACAGTGGGATACCCTTCGACCTATGTATGTATGTTCCTATGTATGTACCCATATACAAATGCACATGCTTTGAAATTAATCCCGACAGATGGCGCTCGCGCTTCGCGCTCGCCCGCCTCCCTTGTTAGCTGACGGAAGCACTTGGTTTTATGCTCATACTTTCTTAAATAACTTCTGTGATTATTGTCCGATCGGATTGTAATTTAGAGACTACGTAGATATTTCATTCAGCTTACTATATGTTAATGTCAGAAAGTTGTATCTTTTATACAGCGCTTACAAATTGAGTTCAAAAATTTAATTATTGATTTGTGGGGCGGTGGGCGTGGCACCTAACATTTGTAATAAACTTGATCTGCGCCGAGTACATAGGAACCTTTATTCCAAATTTGGTGTCTCTAGCATTTATAATAGCTGAGATCTGTGTGTTCATCTGGTCAGACGGACATCCGGACATCCAGACAGACAGACATAGCTCAATCGACTCGGCTAGTGATCCTGAGCAAGAATATATATACTTTGTGGGGTCTGCCACGCCTCCTTCTGCCTGTTACATACATTTGCACAAAGTTAGTATACCCTTTTTTGACCATTTTCAATGGTCGAAGGGTATAAAAATTATAATAGATATATGAATATTTAATCTATCAACACAATAAATTATAAATGCACATGTTTTTAGATATTAAAAGTTATTGCCGCCAAATAACTATTTTTGGCCACTGTGTCTCAGTCTCTTGGGTCTTGACGCCGAAACACAAAATTGACTACAGGCTGCCAGCGCGATGGCCAAAGCATTTGCCTGTTGTCAAACTTCACAAGCAACGCATACATTCATATACGAGCTTGTGCATGCATAAACGCACATACTAAACGATCGCAGAGCGCAAAGAAATACACCCGTACTCATCGTTCCGCTGTCGTTGTGCGACTGACTTGATGCCGATGTGCACTTCTCGCGGTTTCTAACGAAGAGAGCCGATCGCTCACTCATGAAACACTTCGTGTTTGGTATTACCGTCGTCAATACTGCTCGCTGTTGCCATCTCGCTGTTTTCGTCGTCTGCCTGTTCCGTTATTCCGTCGTTAGGCGCTCCGCTGGCCGGCAAAACGGTAGTTTTGTTGCTTACGGGTGCTTTGCCACACAGACTTGTTGCACTTGCAGTTGTTGACGGTAGCATACTTTGAATTTGCAAAACTCACGCCGATTTGCTGCCTTTTGGTTGGTAATTTAAGCTTTTCGCATCGCAACTTTAAATCGTGCAAACTTAAGTCACTCAAATCGCCGCTTAAATTTTTGTATGTCCATATCATCCATAATAGTTTTAGAAAACTTTGACTAAATATAAACGTTGATTCACGACCACTTCTGAATTTTAGTAAATTAATAGAGTAGTCGGATAGCTTTTTTTAGTTTAGCAATCAATTAAAGTTTTTATTTTACGCTCGATTATTTTAATTTCACAATCCGCGTCCGTACAATTCTGCGTTGCATGGAAAAGTGAAGTGCGTCGCTTCTCTTCTCTCTCTACTCCTCTTGTTCTCGCTAGAGGCCGCTTAGTGAACTACAACTGTTTAACTTACAACAGTTACAATAGATGGGTTGAGACATGATCAACAAACTGGACGATACATACAACTACACAGAGTCTTCCATACTAATTATAACTACACGTAATACAGATTACTACATTATTATTATTATTATTATCATTATTATTATTATTATTCTTATTATTATTATTATTATTATTATTATTATTATTATTATTATTATTATTATTATTATTATTATTATTATTATTATTATTATTATTGTTATACCCTTCGACCATTGAAAATGGTCAAAAACGGTATACTAACTTTGTGCAAAATGAAAATGTATGTAACAGGCAGAAGGAGGCGTCGGAGACCCCATAAAGTATATATATTCTTGCTCAGGATCACAAGCCGAGTCGATTGAGCCATGTCTGTCTGTCTGTCCGTCTGTCCGTCTGTCCGTCTGTATGAACGCACAGATCTCAGCTATTATAAAAGCTAGAGTTACCAAATTTGGCAGGAAGACTCCTGTGTGGATCAAGCAGATCAAGTTTATTTCAAATGTTAGGTGCCACGCCCACCGCCCCCACAAATCAATAATTTAATTTTTGAACTCAATTTTTAAGCGCTGTTTAAAAGATAGAACTTTCTGACTTAACATATACTAAGCTTAATGAAATATCTACGTAGTCTCCAAATTTTAGTCCGATCGGACAATAAACACAAAAGTTATTTAAGAAAGTATGAGCATAAAACCAAGTGCGTCAGCTAACAAGGGAGGCGGGCGAGCGCGTAGCACGAGCGCCATCTGTCGGGATTAATTTCAAAGCATGTGCATATGCATATGTGTATGAATTTAAGAAATTAAACTACACGGGAACATACTAGGTCGAAGGGTATCCCACTGTCGCGTGTTGCGCGACTGTTGCTTTTCTTACTGGTTGGAAATATGAATTTAAGACAACACATCATACATACATGTACACTACCATACACATATACATACACATGTGTAAGCACCGTTTGAATCCTCGTGCTTACGCTTTGTGCTTATTCGCTGCCTACGTGCAGCTTGCTTTGTAATGCTTTACTTTTTAGTCACTAATAAACTTTTGCTGAATCAACACGTTCAAGAGGTTATGGGCCAAGGAAGCGTGTCAGTGCGATTGAAAGTGAATTTGACTTTATGAAAAAGTAATTCTTGACTTTCTGTTTAGTGACTCATTAGAACGAGTTTAAATTTGTTTGAAAATAATCTTATACAAATCCGCGTCTTGTGAAACAATTTCAAAATGAACATGTCATTGCAAATTGAACGAGAGCAACAGTCGCGCAAAACGCGACAGTGGGATACCCTTCGACCTACATATGTTCCCGTGTAGTTTAATTTGTTAAATTCATACACATATGCATATGCACATGCTTTGAAATTAATCCCGATAGATGGCGCTCGCGCTTTGCGCTCACCCGCCTACCTTTCTAGCTGACAGAAGCACTTGGTTTTATGCTCATACTTTCTTAAATAACTTCTGTGATTATTGTCCGATCGGATTGTAATTTGGAGACTACGTAGATATTTCATTCAGCTTAGTATATGTTAAAGTCAGAAAGTTGTATCTTTTATACAGCACTTACAAATTGAGTTCAAAAATTAAATTATTGATTTGTGGGGGCGGTGGGCGTGGCACCTAACATCTGAAATAAACTTGATCTGCTTGAAGTACACAGGAGTCTTCCTGCCAAATTTGGTAACTCTAGCTTTTATAATAGCTGAGATCTGTGCGTTCACACAGACGGACAGACGGACGAACGGACAGACGGACAGACAGACAGACATGGCTCAACCGACTCGGCTTGTGATCCTGAGCAAGAATATATATACTTTATGGGGTCTCCCACGCCTCCTTCTGCCTGTTACATACATTTGCACAAAGTTAGTATACCTTTTTTTGACCATTTTCAATGGTCGAAGGGTATAAAAACTGGGCGATGGAAATTATGATATGTGGGCATTATCGATAAAGAGTGTTTTAATAACAAATGATTTATGGGACGTCGTGTATGGTGATTTTGTAAAGCCTGAGGCAGAAGCGGAGTTAAGACTGTGGACAAAATCGGATCAAAAGGCATTAGCTTGCATCATACTGAACCTGCAGCCTTCTCAAAGACTGCATGTCAAGTCGTGTTCAAATTCATCAGAAGCTTGGAAGATGACCGGTCCAATACACAAAGTGCAACTGTACCAAAAATTATTGCGTCTGAAAATGGAGGAAAATAATAACCTGCAAGAGCATGTTAACTTGTTTGTGGAAGTTACAAATAAATTGGCAGAGGTAGACATAGACTTAGGTGACCCTGTGAAAGTGATCATGCTATTAACAACTCTGCCCAGAAGTTTCGAGCATTTCGTTCTTGCTATGCAAACTCGTGACGAGTTACCTTCATTTGACATTGTGAAATCGAAACTTCTAGATGAAGCTGAAAGGCACAAGTCCAATGCAGAAAAACCAGAGAGCGCTGATAGAAAAGCGTATGCAGTACATACGAAAGAAGCAAAAGCAACAAACTACAAGAAAAGTAACAGTCCAGTTAGCGGACAACAGAGAAACGGGACAAAATCGCTACAGTGCACTATGGTCCAGAATTCGTTTTTTTGGCATTAAGTCAAAATTTTTATGTCAATATATCGTCCTTTATCAATTATTTTCTAAAAGAAAATTGATCAAATAAATAAAAAACAAAAACAAAACTAACCGAAAGCTTTACTAAAGCTTTTAATGAGCTTTTAGGGGTGCAGTTTTAGACAGCTGATTGAGAGAAGGCAATTCCCGCCAAATTATTTGCTTACTTTTGCACGTGGTACGATTGTTAATACGCATCCATAAATTATAGTAAAATATGGAAAATAAAAACCAAGGCATGTTGTTTTAACGTATGTAGTTAATATATGTGTAGTTGTACTGTTTTTGTGTTGTGTAACATTCAATTTATGTGTATTTTAATAGAAAATTCTAACGTGTCCCCTGTGTTTCGTGGAGTATAACTAATTTTCTGACAATTTCTGACAAAAGTTAAAAACGTCAGTTTGTACCTTTAACTATTGTCTTTGACGGTAAAGTAATATCTTTTGCCCATTTTTGCTCGTTTTCTAAGAATTTGATTTTATATAGGCAAGTTCGAGTTCAAACATAGCGACCTCCTGGACATTTGGAGGCGTAACAATCGGCAAATAAGTTATGTTTCAGATTACGTTTATTCCGCAATCAACAACAATAATCTGGAATCAAAAAAATAAAGAAGAGATTGACAAAAAAATAGTCAACAGTAATTATTCATTAAAAGAAAACTGCCCGAGTGTAACAGACAACTGACAATTCTGATTCAAGTTCAGATTCGGAAATTTATAATGTAGAACTAGAAGAAGAAGAGGGCGATTATTCATAAAACAATATATGTACACGAATACACATTTATTATATTTAAAAAACAATAAAATTTCGGTGACTCCTGTGTCATACCAGTAGTTAATATGGGAGGCCAGAGAGGGCGTGGTCACACGGACTCCAAATTTTGTGTGCAAGCTATATGTGTATTAACAACAAAATATACAAAGTTTCAAGTCTGTAGCTTAATTTTTAGACTTTATGCCAACAAAATCGAATTCTGGACCACAGTGCAGTGTTGGGTATGCGGGCAGCTGGGCCACAAAGCTGCAAAATGCAAACAAAGAAATAACATGAAAAATGAGCCCGAGAATAGTGCAAAAGAAAAAATCGTATTCTGTTTTGTGCTTAGGCTCTAATGCGAGCGAAATTTCCAGAAATGCGTGCTGTCTCGATAGCGGAGCCACAGCTCATTTGTGTTGCGATCGTTCATACTTTATTGACTTCAAGCCATATAAAGAGAATGTATTATTTGCAGACAACAGTTCTATTAAAAGTGAAGGTCGTGGTACAGTGCGAATAAAATGGCATGAGTTTGTAATCAAACTAGTTGATGTGCTCTATATAAAAGGACTGCAGTGTAATATGTCGGTGGCAAAGGCAATAGACAATGGACTTATCGTTAACATCTCCAGAAATAATGCAAAAATAATGAAGAGTGATGGCACAGTTATACTTGAAGCGCAAAAACGGCAAAATTTGTTTATATTTGAAAACGCGATTAATAGCTGCCTCAGTGCACAAATATCTTCGTCGCATTTGTGGCACAACAGATTCGGACACTTAAACGTTGGTAGTCTTAACAAAATGATAAAAGGAAATTTGGTAAAAGGAATAAAATCAAAACTAAATAGTGGAAACGTGTGTGAGATATGTGCAAAAAGCAAAGTTTGTGTCAAGAAATTTCCAAAAACAAGTGAAAATCGCGCAACAGAAGTATTAGCTTTGGTGCACACCGACTGTACGATTTTACATTAATCGTACGCTGCAGATGACACGTAGGCACACTGCTATCATAAGCAGATAGGCGACAGGGTACGTTTTCACACGCACCTAAATCAACAGTGACCCTTTACTGATATGCACTGAATCAATACTGACCATTCGCTGATATGCAGGCGGACTTAGTAAATAAGGACCCTTTATCGCTATGCATGCAGATTCACGATTTCGCACCATCTGCATGCCATAAATCAGCAGATATCATTATACTTTGTCTTTTATCATGTATCATGTAACCTAAGTAAATTCATAGCTTGTAAGAAACGTGTATATAAACCCCACAACGAGGAAAATAAAATCAGTATGAAAAGTAACTCTCACTTGACTACTCAATTTACTCCGCAGCCCAATTTGTTTTGTACTTATTGCGGCGACCTCTGCCACATGGCTATGCACCTGGGGCAAGCGAATTAATATAAATAAGAAAAGCAACAGTCGCGCAGCACGCGACAGTGGGATACCCTTCGACCTATGTATGTATGTTCCTATGTATAGTATATACTCATATATGTACATATGCACATGCTTTGAAATTAATCCCGACAGATGGCGCTCGCGCTTCGCGCTCGTCCGCCTCCCTTGTTAGCTGACAGAAGCACTTGGTTTTATGCTCATACTTTCTTAAATAACTTTTGTGATTATTGTCCGATCGGATTGTAATTTAGAGACTACGTAGATATTTCATTCAGCTTAGTATATGTTAAAGTCAGAAAGTTGTATCTTTTATACAGCGCTTACAAATTGAGTTCAAAAATTTATTTATTGATTTATGGGGGCGGTGGGCGTGGCACCTAACATTTGTAATAAACTTGATCTGCGCCGAGTACATAGGAACCTTCATTCCAAATTTGGTATCTCTAGCGTTTATAAAAGCTGAGATCTGTGTGTTCATCTGGTCAGACGGACATCAGGACATCCGGACATCCGGACAGACAGACAGACATGGCTCAATCGACTCGGCTAGTGATCCTGAGCAAGAATATATATACTTTGTGGGGTCTGCCACGCCTCCTTCTGCCTGTTACATACATTTGCATTTTGCACAAAGTTAGTATACCCTTTTTGACCATTTTCAATGGTCGAAGGGTATAAAAACATTAAGATTACAGTTGATATTACTCCGACGTTGAGTTATATCAATCCAAATCTAAACACCGACATTTGCGGTCCTATGAACATAGAATCTATTGGTGGTGCACGGTACTTTGTGACATTTATAGATGACCGATCTAGATATATGTTTGTGTATTTTTTGAAATCGCGAAACGAAATTTTGGAAAAATTTAAAGAGTTTAAATCATTTTCGGAAAATCAAAGCGGCAAGAACTTGAAAGCGCTGAGAAGCGACAACGGCCGTGAATACCTGAGTGGCGCGTTTGAACAATTGTTGGTGAATAGTGGCATCAAGCGACAATTAACAGCTCCGCATACCCCGCAACAGAATGGCGTGGCGGAGCGCGCTAACAGGACATTGGTAGAGATGGCGAGGAGCATGTTATTGCATGCTGGTCTCCCTGAGAGGTTTTGGACGGAGGCAATCAAAACAGCCTCATACTTGAGGAATCGTGCGGAGACATCAACGCTGCCTAATATGACACCTTTTAAGGTGTGGGCAGGAAGAAAGCCATTTGTTGGGCACCTCATCGTGCACCTTAGCTAAGACTATTGTTCTGGACAAAACGTGTAAAAGGAAGTTCACTCCAAAAGGCGTAGAGCATATCATGGTTGGATATTCTGAGACGGCAAAGGCTTACCGCCTATATAACCCTGATAAGCAAAGAGTTGTTGAGGCTCGTGATGTCATATTCATCGAGGAAGACCTACAGAGTACCAAATCGTCTAATGAAGATAGTGCGGCAACTGAGAGTCTGATTGTTGAATTAAATTCCTACACTCCGGCAGCTGTATGTGAGTATTCTAATGAAATTTCAGAAGAAGCAGTTACCGAAGGTCTATCAAATACACTTTCCGATGAACAACAACAAGATGATACTCCAGAAGGTGACTATCAATCTGACACTCGAGACGTTTCGAGGAGAGGCCCTGGGCGACCGAAAATAATACATATTGGATTGCCAGGGCGCCCGAGAAAACAATACCAGATGCTGAACGTTCTCTCCACTGACATTGCAGTCCCGAGCAGCTTAGATGAGGCCTTAAGCTCTCCTCTTGGGGATAAATGGAAGGCTTCACTTCAGAAGGAGATGACTAGTCTACGGGATAATGAAACTTGGTCCTTAGTAGATCTGCCAAAAGGCGAGAAGCCCATTGGATGCAAGTGGGTGTTTGCCGTCAAGCGTGATAAGGATGGAAATGTTGACTGCTTCAAGTCACGGCTGGTTGCCAAGGGGTGCTCGCAGCGCTGGGGTATTAATTATTCTGAAACTTTTTCTCCAGTTGCCAGATACTCCACAATACAGCTGTTTATTGCCTTAGAAGTTGAGCATGGGATGTACATTCATCAAATGGATGTATCATTGGATGCAAGTGGGTGTTTGCCGTCAAGCGTGATAAGGATGGAAATGTTGACTGCTTCAAGTCACGGCTGGTTGCCAAGGGGTGCTCGCAGCGCTGGGGTATTAATTATTCTGAAACTTTTTCTCCAGTTGCCAGATACTCCACAATACAGCTGTTTATTGCCTTAGCAGTTGAGCATGGGATGTACATTCATCAAATGGATGTATCATCGGCGTATTTGAATGGTGACTTACATGATGTGGTGTACATGCGGCAGCCTGAAGGTTTCATCGACGAGCAGCATCCACAACGAGTCATGCGACTTCACAAGTCATTATATGGCTTGAAACAGAGTGGACGCGAATGTAACGAAAAGCTGAACACCACATTACTAAAAATTGGTTTTTCCCTTTGCCCTAGTGAGTCATGCTTATATTAACGCAAAGCTGGAGGCCACTTGGGCATTATTGTCGTCTACGTTGATGTCCTGATGATAGCAAGTTCTGACAATGATGATCTCAACGAAATTAAGACGCTCATCTCTAAGGAGTTCGATGTGGTCGATGGCGGCCAAGTGAAACATTTCCTAGGCATGGAAATTGAGAGAGAAGGAGCAACCGGAAGCGTTAAAATTGGTAGCAAGCAATATATTGAGGCACTTCTGAATGAGTATAATATGCAAAACTGTAATCCAAACTGTATACCATTAGAAGCTGGCCATCAAGTTAATTGCACAAACGAGGACTGTGATCGAGCTAACGTTACCAATTACCCGTCGCTGATAGGGTCTCTTCTATATCTGGCGATGACTACTAGACCAGACATATTGCATTCTACAGTAAAGCTTGCTCAAAGAAATGCAGAACCACACAAGGAGCACGAAGCGGCCACGAAGAAGTCTGGGCAGAACATACACTGTTACGTGGATGCAGATTGGGCTGGGGATTCCACCGATCGGAAATCATTTACTGGCTGGGCCTATTTTGCAGCAGGTGCTGTCTTCAGCTGGGAGTCTAAGAAACAAAGTGTTGTAGCCCTAAGCAGCACAGAGGCCGAGTACATAGCCTTATCACCGGCCGCTAAAGAAGCATTATACATAAAGAAGCTGATTGCCGATATGGGTGCCTTGACTTGATACCGCTGTTCAGCGATAACCAAAGTGCTCAATGCTTAGTTAAGAATTCAAAGTTCCATGCAAGGAGTAAACACATAGATATAAAAATACCACCACGTCAGAGAAATGTATAAAGACAAAAGTATTGATATTGAATATGTCCCAACAGAAAATATGATAGCTGATGTGTTAACAAAGAATTTGAGTAGGATTAAATTATAAATGTATTAATTTAATGGGACTACTTTAAAGTACATATTACTTAATAATTATACCCTTCGACCATTGAAAATGGTCAAAAAGGGTATACTAACTTTGTGCAAAAATGAAAATGTATGTAACAGGCAGAAGGAGGCGTCGGAGACCCCATAAAGTATATATATTCTTGCTCAGGATCACAAGCCGAGTCGATTGAGCCATGTCTGTCTGTCTGTCCGTCTGTCCGTCTGTCCGTCTGTCCGTCTGTATGAACGCACAGATCTCAGCTATTATAAAAGCTAGAGTTACCAAATTTGGCAGGAAGACTCCTGTGTGGATCAAGCAGATCAAGTTTATTTCAAATGTTAGGTGCCCCGCCCACCGCCCCCACAAATCAATAATTTAATTTTTGAACTCAATTTTTTAAGCGCTGTTTAAAAGATAGAACTTTCTGACTTAACATATACTAAGCTTAATGAAATATCTACGTAGTCTCCAAATTTTAGTCCGATCGGACAATAAACACAAAAGTTATTTAAGAAAGTATGAGCATAAAACCAAGTGCGTCAGCTAACAAGGGAGGCGGGCGAGCGCGTAGCACGAGCGCCATCTGTCGGGATTAATTTCAAAGCATGTGCATATGCATATGTGTATGAATTTAAGAAATTAAACTACACGGGAACATACTAGGTCGAAGGGTATCCCACTGTCGCGTGTTGCGCGACTGTTGCTTTTCTTACTGGTTTTTGATTTTGTTTATGTAAAAGAAAAATTGTTATTATATGTAAGATTGAATTAAACTTGAAAAATGAATACTGCGTTGAGAAGGAGTGTTGGAAATATGAATTTAAGACAAC
>JAEIGD010000130.1:72500-90000 GCA_018903425.1 Zaprionus nigranus
TCTATATACTATTATTAAATAAAATGTGCAGCAGTATAATCGATAAGATAAAATGTAAAAATCGTTTTTGTTCTCTATGTCAGAGCCAAAAAGTCGGACGCACAAAGTGATATAATAAAAAAATGAAAATATAAAAACAATCTTTCATTTTAAACATAAATAAATTAAAGTTTTAGTACTTAAGCACTGTCTCCAGACGAACTTAAAATAAATTTAAGGCAGAAAATCTACACAAAAGTCGCGTGTGTCATTTTTAGGCAACCAAAAAATAATTACAAAATATAATACTAACCAGTAAGAAAAGCAACAGTCGCGCAGCACGCGACAGTGGGATACCCTTCGACCTATGTATGTATGTTCTTATGTATGTACCCATACACATATGCACATGCTTTGAAATTAATGCCGACAGATGGCGCTCGCGCTTCGCGCTCACCCGCCTCCCTTGTTAGCTGACAGAAGCACTTGGTTTTATGCTGATACTTTCTTAAATAACTTCTGTGATTATTGTCCGATCGGATTGTAATTTGGAGACTACGTAGATAATTCATTCAGCTTAGTATATGTTAAAGTCAGAAAGTTGTATCTTTTATACAGCGCTTACAAATTGATTTCAAAAATTAAATTATTGATTTGTGGGGGCGGTGGGCGTGGCACGTAACATTTGAAATAAACTTGATCTGCTTATAGTACACAGGAGTCTTCCTGCCAAATTTGGTAACTCTAGCTATTATAATAGCTGAGATCTGTGCGTTCACACAGACAGACGGACAGACAGACAGACAGACAGACACGGCTCAATCGACTCGGCGTGTGATCCTGAGCAAGAATATATATACTTTATGGGGTCTCCCACGCCTCCTTCTGCCTGTTACATACATTTGCACAAAGTTAGTATACCCTTTTTTGACCATTTCAATTTTCAATGGTCGAAGGTATAAAGTATAAAAATCGGGCAATATCCTTAGCTCCAAGATTGATGACGATTAATTCTTACAGAACTCGATGCGATAAGAAGAAAATATTAAATTACAAATTTTAGTTTTCGGCCATACAAATTCTCAGCTGAAATGGCCAGTGTGACCAAAATTCTTTAAGAAAAATCGCCCATATTTTGATACATGACTATGGTCACTGTGTTTTCTTACAGTTAACATTTGAAATGAAATAACGATTTTATTGTTCGTTTAGTTTGCTTACTAAAACTAATATTGGTTGGGTTCGTTATGCATTCATTTGATTTTAATGATTTATTTTTGTTTCTCTATATGTTCAAGGGGAATAATAATAAAAATAATAATAAAAATAATAGATATTAAAATTAGTATATTGTAAATTTTCTGCTAGTAATAAAACAATAAAAAATAAAATGCTGTGTGTCTGACGCTAGATTTGAACTTCGGTATGCTTGCGTAAATTAGGTCTGCTTAATTATATATGAAATTTTCACATAACGCCCGTGGCAAGGTATTTGCCATATTATTATTATTATTATTATTATTATTATTATTACTATTATTATTATTATTATTATTATTATTATTATTATTATTATTATTATTGTTATTATTATTATTATTATTATTTTTACTATTATTATTATTATTATTATTATTATTATTATTATTATTATTTATTTATTAAGTTGGGCCATTGCAGATTTATGTGTTGTTTGAGGAGTTTAACATCGGATTTGGATAAACATTGCAACATAATTCGAATTATCAGTTTAACATTCAATTAACTGCATTATCTATAACAAACCTTTTTACCACTTGTGCTGCCATGAATCGCCATGGTGTATTTGGTGAAATTTGCACTCCCGTTACTGAGTTTCATTTCTCTTTTCGATGCGTCTATGCATTTTGCAAAGAATTACTTGACAGCTGTTCATTTTGTTTTTATTTGATTTCGCTTTGTGTAAATATGAATTTTATATTTTATTTGATGCTAATTAGTTTAAAATTCTCTAACTAATAATATAGTAAAAAGAAATTAAGAAAATCAAAATTTCGTTCAAAAGTTGACTTGAAAACTTAATTTTCGTTACATTTTTCCATTTGCAAAGAATTAATTATGTATATTTTTGAGCAAAATCAATAGGCAAGTGAACATCGTGTCGCCGATAAAGTTGATTTCAATTTTTGATACAATTATAGAGCAGTTGCCGTAAAATATATATGCATATACATATATTTGTTGATTTAAGCCACAGAGACAACCAATGGATAGGATAGGTGCAGAAGACTGTATCAACATCTACGTGCTTCAAAAGTAGTATAACTCTATGTGGTCTATTCTCTAACATGATGCAACAGTTTGTCTCTGTCCTATAGCTATACCTACATATACCTAATGCTATACCTATACCTATAGCAATGACTATACCTATACCTATACATATATATCTTTACCTATACCTATACCTATAGCAATGACTATACCTACACATATATATCTTTACCTATACCTATACCTATACCTATCTCTATATCTATATCTATATCTATATCTATATCTATATCTATATCTATATCTATATCTATATCTATATCTATATCTATATCTATATCTATATCTATATCTATATCTATATCTATATCTATATCTATATCTATATCTATATCTATATCTATATCTATATCTATATCTATATCTATATCTATATCTATATCTATATCTATATCTATATCTATATCTATATCTATATCTATATCTATATCTGTGCCTATACCTATGCCTATACCTATACCTATACCTATACCTATACCTATACCTATACCTATACCTATACCTATACCTATACCTATACCTATACCTATACCTATACCTATACCTATACCTATACATATGCCTATACCTATACCTATACCTATACCTATACCTATACCTATACCTATACCTATACCTATACCTATACCTATACCTATACCTATACCTATACCCTATACCTATACCTATACCTATACCTATACCTATACCTATACCTATACCTATACCTATACCTATACCTATGCCTATACCTATACCTATACCTATACCTATACCTTGCATACCTATACCTATACCTATACCTATACCTATACCTATACCTATACCTATGCCTATACCTATACCTATACCTATACCTATGCCTATACCTATACCTATACCTATACCTATACCTATGCCTTACCTATACCTATACCTATACCTATGCCTATACCTATACCTATACCTATACCTATACCTATACCTATACCTATACCTATACCTATACCTATACCTATACCTATACCTATACCTATACCTATACCTATACCTATACCTATACCTATACCTATACCTATTGCCTATACCTATGCCTATACCTATGCCTATACCTATACCTATGCCTATGCCTATACCTATACCTATACCTATACCTATACCTATACCTATACCTATACCTATACCTATACCTATACCTATACCTATACCTATACCTATACCTATACCTATACCTATACCTATACCTATACCTATACCTATACCTATACCTATACCTATACCTATACCTATACCTATACCTATACCTATACCTATACCTATACCTATACCTATACCTATACCTATACCTATACCTATACCTATACCTATACCTATACCTATACCTATACCTATACCTATACCTATACCTATACCTATACCTATACCTATACCTATACCTATACCTATACCTATACCTATACCTATACCTATACCTATATACCTATACCTATACCTATACCTATACCTATACCTATACCTATACCTATACCTATACCTATACCTATACCTATACCTATACCTATACCTATACCTATACCTATACCTATACCTATACCTATACCTATACCTATACCTATACCTATACCTATACCTATACCTATACCTATACCTATACCTATACCTATACCTATACCTATACCTATACCTATGCCTATACCTATACCTATACCTATACCTATACCCATACCTATACCTATACCTATACCTATACCTATACCTATACCTATACCTATACCTATACCTATACCTATGCCTATACCTATACCTATACCTATACCTATACCTATACCTATACCTATACCTATGCCTATACCTATACCTATACCTATATACCTATACCTATACCTATACCTATACCTATACCTATACCTATACCTATACCTATCCTATGCCTATACCTATACCTATGCCTATGCCTATACCTATACCTATACCTATACCTATACCTATACCTATACCTATACCTATACCTATACCTATACCTATGCCTATACCTATACCTATACCTATACCTATACCTATACCTATACCTATACCTATACCTATACCTATACCTATACCTATACCTATACCTATACCTATACCTATACCTATACCTATACCTATACCTATACCTATACCTATACCTATACCTATACCTATACCTATACCTATACCTATACCTATACCTATACCTATACCTATACCTATACCTATACCTATACCTATACCTATACCTATACCTATACCTATACCTATACCTATACCCATACCTATACCTATACCTATACCTATACCTATACCTATACCTATACCTATACCTATACCTATACCTATACCTATACCTATACCTATACCTATACCTATACCTATACCTATACCTATACCTATACCTATACCTATACCTATACCTATACCTATGCCTATACCTATACCTATACCTATACCTATACCTATACCTATACCTATACCTATACCTATACCTATACCTATACCTATACCTATACCTATACCTATACCTATACCTATACCTATGCCTATACCTATACCTATACCTATACCTATACCTATACCTATACCTATACCTATACCTATACCTATACCTATACCTATACCTATACCTATACCTATACCTATACCTATACCTATACCTATACCTATACCTATACCTATACCTATACCTATACCTATACCTATACCTATACCTATACCTATACCTATACCTATACCTATACCTATACCTATACCTATACCTATACCTATACCTATACCTATACCTATACCTATACCTATACCTATACCTATACCTATACCTATACCTATACCTATACCTATACCTATACCTATACCTATACCTATACCTATACCTATACCTATACCTATACCTATACCTATACCTATACCTATACCTATACCTATACCTATACCTATACCTATACCTATGCCTGTGCCTATGCCTATACCTATACCTATACCTATACCTATACCTATACCTATACCTATACCTATACCTATACCTATACCTATACCTATACCTATACCTATACCTATACCTATACCTATACCTATACCTATACCTATACCTATACCTATACCTATACCTATACCTATACCTATGCCTATACCTATACCTATACCTATACCTATACCTATACCTATACCTATACCTATACCTATACCTATACCTATACCTATACCTATACCTATACCTATACCTATACCTATACCTATACCTATACCTATACCTATACCTATACCTATACCTATACCTATACCTATACCTATACCTATACCTATACCTATACCTATACCTATACCTATAGCTATACAAAATGCCCATGTATGTATACTGACTTACAAAAGACTTGTTCAACTCACGCACATTGCATGCTTATAAAGTTTGTATATATGTATGCATATCTTTATATATTGTAACAATGTATAAACATATCAATTTTATGTACACACACATAACACTTAATATTTGCCAATACGTTTGCATAGGTATACTCACATTTACATACATATATACATATGTGTGTGTGTGTGTTCACACACATACATACACAAATATATGTGTGTATATACACATATGGAATGCAGAAGTTTTATTAAATATATCCCAATACTAGTTTGTATTTGAGACTTACTTTATTGAGAGTCCTTGTACTCCGCTCAGTCAAATCAATCTTTCAGTAAGGAGTAAGACACACACACATCTGCCCATAGCATTAACTGTAGATAAACTGATTGACTCATGATAAGCCCAAACAGTTCTTGTACCAACAGCAGCAGAAGCAGAAGACGCAGCACAAGCAGCAGCAGCAGCAGAACAACAACAAAAGAGGTGAAGAAGTACAGCAGTGGGTGGCACAATGGAAAAGAACAACAGCAAAGGCAGAGCACAGGGAACAACAACAACATAGCCCCCATCAGCCATCTAACGGTCCATCTCTCCGAGAATGGTTTTTTTAGGGCTTCAGCAACCGCAATGGTTCTCAAAGAGAAAACTACCAGGGCACAGAAAAAGAAAAACTTAACTATTACCATAGAGACACTCTCTTCATTTGGCCAAGGTTAGTCCTGCAGAATTTGTTAAGAGAGTAAGAGAAATAAAACTTTTCTGTCAAACTTTCCGGGAAAGCTTAATGTGTTTCTCTTTTGAGGGCATGCTTTGCTCATTTGTTTTAACTTTTTGCGCCTTATCCTGGTAATAATATCAAAATATCTATATACTATTATTAAATAAAATGTGCAGCAGTATAATCGATAAGATAAAATGTAAAAATCGTTTTTGTTCTCTATGTCAGAGCCAAAAAGTCGGACGCACAAAGTGATATAATAAAAAAATGAAAATATAAAAACAATCTTTTTTTTAAACATAAATAAATTAAAGTTTTAGTACTTAAGCACTGTCTCCAGACGAACTTAAAATAAATTTAAGGCAGAAAATCTACACAAAAGTCGCGTGTGTCATTTTTAGGCAACCAAAAAATAATTACAAAATATAATACTAACCAGTAAGAAAAGCAACAGTCGCGCAGCACGCGACAGTGGGATACCCTTCGACCTATGTATGTATGTTCTTATGTATGTACCCATACACATATGCACATGCTTTGAAATTAATGCCGACAGATGGCGCTCGCGCTTCGCGCTCACCCGCCTCCCTTGTTAGCTGACAGAAGCACTTGGTTTTATGCTGATACTTTCTTAAATAACTTCTGTGATTATTGTCCGATCGGATTGTAATTTGGAGACTACGTAGATAATTCATTCAGCTTAGTATATGTTAAAGTCAGAAAGTTGTATCTTTTATACAGCGCTTACAAATTGATTTCAAAAATTAAATTATTGATTTGTGGGGGCGGTGGGCGTGGCACGTAACATTTGAAATAAACTTGATCTGCTTATAGTACACAGGAGTCTTCCTGCCAAATTTGGTAACTCTAGCTATTATAATAGCTGAGATCTGTGCGTTCACACAGACAGACGGACAGAGAGACAGACAGACAGACAGACAGACAGACAGACACGGCTCAATCGATTCGGCGTGTGATCCTGAGCAAGAATATATATACTTTATGGGGTCTCCCACGCCTCCTTCTGCCTGTTACATACATTTGCACAAAGTTAGTATACCCTTATGGAGATCTGGCAACCCTCTCAATTTGCCATTCACACTTATTTAAATATTTACTTTCAATAGATATTAATCTGTTTAATTTATCGATATCGTTTTAATCATCGTTAAGTTCCTTCTCTTTCGATCGGAAACTGTCAAGCACACAACACGTGCCACTCCGTAACTTCTTAAAACCTTTTACATTTTAATCTAAATAAATCATAAGCAACAAACAAAATCCATTGCATTTAATTTTATAAAGCATCTACCAAAACTATTGTTCACCACAATTGGTGACCCTCGACTCTCAAATACGCACACACTCAAAGTCAATACAATTGACAGACAAGATATCAAATTCGCACATCAACATAATTTCATCATAATTTTCTGACGCAATCAGAATTTACACGTGTTTCATCATACGAAGCACACACAACATTCTTATATGATGGAGAACGATAGTTTTGCTGACGGACAAAATAATTCAGAACCAAGTGGATCAAATCTAAACACAATTACTAGACAGATGCCGTTTCCACAACTTCACACAATCACAAACATAGAAATGTTTTTCACCAAATTGGAAAACTGGTTTCTATTGCAAGGCATCGGTTCTCGGAAAGAGCATGAGAAGTACGCAGCAGTCATAGCGTACGCAGATCCTAAATATTTGGAGCAAGTCCACGATCTTGTCCAAAACGAACCGGAAACAAATCCATACACCACACTTAAGCAGGCTATACTAGGCAAATTCGCAGAATCGGCAATGGTTCGCCTTGAAAAGCTCGCATCTGGAATACAACTCGGTGATGGACGCCCAAGTCATTTACTCAGTCAGCTACAACGGACAAATGCCACCAACGACGAATCAGTTGTCCGTCGCTACTGGATCAAGCGCCTTCCACCTCAAGCTCGTGCCGTCATTGTAGGAATGCTCGAAAGTGCTCCGGATACAACACTATCTCAACTTTCAACAGCCGCAGACGCTGTCATGGACTCATTCACTTTTACATCGAGTGACAACATTTCAGCTATATCGCGCAACAACACCAACAATCCAAATTCTACAGACGATCGTTTCAGCAACATAGAAAAACGTTTGGATTCTCAAGAAAAATTATTTCAGCAAATAAACAGCAAGCTCGGACAAATTCTAAACAACAACAATCGACGCTCTCGCAGCAATAGTCGATTCCAAAGCAACAGTCGCAGCAACACTCCACAGCCCAACAACAACAACAACAAAAATTGTTGGTATCACACCAAGTATGGTGACAAAGCACAAAACTGTCAGGAGCCCTGCTCATTCAACACCAATTCAAAAAACTAAGTCCAGCTGTCGAAGATCATAAAGGCAACTTCGATAGTCAGTCAGATATAGCCTTACCAAATACATCAAAACATCGGATAACAATAAACAGCATTTCCACATACAACCGACTTTTTTACTGGATTCAAAAACAGGAAAAAATTTTCTTATTGACACAGGTGCAGACGTATCCGTTATACCAGTTTCAACTATAAACAAACGCATCGCATCATCCAATGAAAATCCTCTTTTCGCAGCGAATGGTAGTATAATCGAATCTTATGGTACAACACGCTTAACCTTGGATTTAGGATTACGTCGTCCATTTGCATGGAACTTTATCATCGCAGATGTCCGCACACCAATCATCGGATCGGATTTCTTACAGCACTACAACCTGCTTGTTGACATTAAACGCCAAAAATTGATTGACGGTCAAACATTGCTAGCACGTAATGTTATTTGCAGCCTTCAATCTTCATTCACAATTAAAACATTCAACACAGCATGCAAATTTTCCAAACTTTTGGAGGAATTCAAATCTATCACTCAATTGGATCATACATCACCCAAACCAACCGCATCTGATGTAACACACTGCATTGACACCAAAGGAGCACCCACATTTTCAAAACCTCGTCGTCTTACTCCTGATAAACTCACAGCAGCAAAGTCAGAGTTTGGATATCTTCTAAAAATCGGAGTATGTCGTCCTTCAAAGAGCCCATATGCATCACCTTTACACATGGTCCGTAAAGCAACAGGCGAATGGCGGCCATGTGGCGACTATAGAGCTCTCAATGCACAAACGATTCCTGATCGGTACCCTCTGCCGCACATTCAGGATTGCACACATATTTTCTATGGTAAGAAAATATTTTCCAAAATTGATCTCAATCGCGCATATCACCAGATTCCAATTGAACCACGTGACATTCCAAAAACGGCTATCACTACCCCTTTTGGCTTATACGAATTCACGCATATGACATTTGGCTTGTGCAACGCAGCACAGACGTTTCAACGCTATATGGACGTCGCCCTCAGAGATCTCGACTTCGTTTTCGTATATTTAGATGACATCGCCGTAGCATCAAGTAACGCTGAAAAACATGAAATTCATCTTCGCCAAGTTTTTGAACGACTTCAACGTTACCACCTCACAATAAACACAAGCAAATGTGCCTTCGGACAAAATTCCATCAAATTTTTAGGACATCATGTCGACTCTCATGGCATCAAACCTTTGCCAGACAAAGTTAAAGCAATTGTTGATTTTCCATTACCCAAAGTTGTAAAGGAACTTCGACGCTTTCTGGCAATGATCAACTTCTACAGGCGATTCCAGCCCAAAGCACTGGAACATCAAGCCCCGTTGTTGCAGTTAATTCCAGGCAATAAGAAGAACGATTCTTCTCCAATCAACTGGACCGACGAAAACATACAACATTTCCAACAGTGCAAGCATTCTCTCGCAACAGCAACCCTCCTGGTACACCCATCTCCAGATGCAACACTTTCGCTAAGCACAGATGCTAGTGATACAGCAGTCGGAGCAGTTCTTCACCAAATCGTGAATAATGAATACCAGCCAATGGGATTTTTCAGTGTAAAGCTAACAGACGCTCAGCGTAAATATAGCACGTATGATCGCGAACTTCTTGCCATCTATCTCAGCATCAAGCATTTTCGCTTTATGTTAGAAGGCAAATCATTTCATGTCCGCACTGATCACAAACCGCTCATATACGTCTTCACTCAAAGGCCGGACAAGGCATCACCCAGACAACTCCGCCAATTGGACTTCATTGGTCAGTTCACAACAACCATCTTACACGTCGCTGGAGTCGAAAACACGACAGCAGACACATTGTCTCGCATAGCAGCAATCGAAAGCAACATTATCGACTACGCGCAAATAGCTTAAGCACAAAGTAATTGCCCAGAGCTTAAACAACTTTTGGAAGACAACAACACAACACTGCAACTCAAATCTGTAAACCTACCACATTCAGAAACATCAATCTTATGTGATTTTTCTACTCCTACAGCTCGACCATTTATTCCAAAGCCACTCAGGAAGAAAATCATCAGCAAACTCCACAACATCGCTCATGGAGGCATTAGATCTACAATGAAGATCATCAAACAACGTTTTATATGGCCTTCAATGCACAAGGAAATCGCCAGTTTCGTCAAACATTGCATTCCTTGTCAACGATGCAAAATAACCCGCCATGTTCATTCACCACTTCAACACTATCAATTGACAGCACATCGTTTCGAACACATAAATTTGGACTTGATTGGACCTTTACCCCAATCTGGTCAATTTAGATACTGTCTCACCATTATTGACCGCTACACACGGTGGCCGGAAGCTGTTGCAATTGAAGACATGCAAGCAGAGACGGTAGCCGCAGCTCTCATCAACGCCTGGATATCCCGCTTTGGAGTACCTTCCCGTATCACCACAGATCAAGGCAGACAATTCGAATCAAGACTTTTCAACGAATTGTCACGGCTCCTCGGCATCAATCATATACGTACTACTGCATATCACCCGCAAGCTAATGGAATCATTGAGCGCTGGCATCGTACTCTTAAAACAGCCATAATGTGTCAAAACAGAATTGACTGGCCAAGCAAATTACCAATCATATTGTTAGGATTACGATCAGCATTCAAACCTGACATACAAACTACAGCAGCACAGCTTGTCTATGGATCAACACTACGACTTCCAGGACAATTTCTTCATATGGAAAACAATGTCTTACCGCAAACTGAATTTGTAAAACATCTCGTTGAAATGATGAACGACATTCGCCCTACACAAACAGCCCATCACGATACTTCGAAGCCATTTGTATTTAAACAACTAATCGACGCAACACATGTTTTTCTACGCAACGATACAGTGCGCGGATCATTACAGCCGCCTTACGATGGACCTTACGAAGTTAAATCAAAGCATAACAAATTCTACAATATTCTCATCAACGGACGAGATACCACAGTATCAATCGATCGGCTCAAACCAGCGTATATTGAGTCACATAACGAATCAACATCACCATCATCATCGGCAGCAGCATCATCAGGAGCAGAATCGTCTACAACAAACATAGATCAACCGCCAAATCAAATTGAGTCAACTCTATCTCAACCGCCACCCAGACCTCGCCGCACGATTAGACTCCCCGTTCGTTTCACAACTTGAAGTCTAGGAGGGAGTACTATGGAGATCTGGCAACCCTCTCAATTTGCCATTCACACTTATTTAAATATTTACTTTCAATAGATATTAATCTGTTTAATTTATCGATATCGTTTTAATCATCGTTAAGTTCCTTCTCTTTCGATCGGAAACTGTCAAGCACACAACACGTGCCACTCCGTAACTTCTTAAAACCTTTTACATTTTAATCTAAATAAATCATAAGCAACAAACAACATCCATTGCATTTAATTTTATAAAGCATCTACCAAAACTATTGTTCACCACAATTACTATGGAGATCTGGCAACCCTCTCAATTTGCCATTCACACTTATTTAAATATTTACTTTCAATAGATATTAATCTGTTTAATTTATCGATATCGTTTTAATCATCGTTAAGTTCCTTCTCTTTCGATCGGAAACTGTCAAGCACACAACACGTGCCACTCCGTAACTTCTTAAAACCTTTTACATTTTAATCTAAATAAATCATAAGCAACAAACAACATCCATTGCATTTAATTTTATAAAGCATCTACCAAAACTATTGTTCACCACAATTGGTGACCCTCGACTCTCAAATACGCACACACTCAAAGTCAATACAATTGACAGACAAGATATCAAATTCGCACATCAACATAATTTCATCATAATTTTCTGACGCAATCAGAATTTACACGTGTTTCATCATACGAAGCACACACAACATTCTTATATGATGGAGAACGATAGTTTTGCTGACGCACAAAATAATTCAGAACCAAGTGGATCAAATCTAAACACAATTACTAGACAGATGCCGTTTCCACAACTTCACACAATCACAAACATAGAAATGTTTTTCACCAAATTGGAAAACTGGTTTCTATTGCAAGGCATCGGTTCTCGGAAAGAGCATGAGAAGTACGCAGCAGTCATAGCGTACGCAGATCCTAAATATTTGGAGCAAGTCCACGATCTTGTCCAAAACGAACCGGAAACAAATCCATACACCACACTTAAGCAGGCTATACTAGGCAAATTCGCAGAATCGGCAATGGTTCGCCTTGAAAAGCTCGCATCTGGAATACAACTCGGTGATGGACGCCCAAGTCATTTACTCAGTCAGCTACAACGGACAAATGCCACCAACGACGAATCAGTTGTCCGTCGCTACTGGATCAAGCGCCTTCCACCTCAAGCTCGTGCCGTCATTGTAGGAATGCTCGAAAGTGCCCCGGATACAACACTATCTCAACTTTCAACAGCCGCAGACGCTGTCATGGACTCATTCACTTTTACATCGAGTGACAACATTTCAGCTATATCGCGCAACAACACCAACAATCCAAATTCTACAGACGATCGTTTCAGCAACATAGAAAAACGTTTGGATTCTCAAGAAAAATTATTTCAGCAAATAAACAGCAAGCTCGGACAAATTCTAAACAACAACAATCGACGCTCTCGCAGCAATAGTCGATTCCAAAGCAACAGTCGCAGCAACACTCCACAGCCCAACAACAACAACAACAAAAATTGTTGGTATCACACCAAGTATGGTGACAAAGCACAAAACTGTCAGGAGCCCTGCTCATTCAACACCAATTCAAAAAACTAAGTCCAGCTGTCGAAGATCATAAAGGCAACTTCGATAGTCAGTCAGATATAGCCTTACCAAATACATCAAAACATCGGATAACAATAAACAGCATTTCCACATACAACCGACTTTTTTTACTGGATTCAAAAACAGGAAAAAAATTTTCTTATTGACACAGGTGCAGACGTATCCGTTATACCAGTTTCAACTATAAACAAACGCATCGCATCATCCAATGAAAATCCTCTTTTCGCAGCGAATGGTAGTATAATCGAATCTTATGGTACAACACGCTTAACCTTGGATTTAGGATTACGTCGTCCATTTGCATGGAACTTTATCATCGCAGATGTCCGCACACCAATCATCGGATCGGATTTCTTACAGCACTACAACCTGCTTGTTGACATTAAACGCCAAAAATTGATTGACGGTCAAACATTGCTAGCACGTAATGTTATTTGCAGCCTTCAATCTTCATTCACAATTAAAACATTCAACACAGCATGCAAATTTTCCAAACTTTTGGAGGAATTCAAATCTATCACTCAATTGGATCATACATCACCCAAACCAACCGCATCTGATGTAACACACTGCATTGACACCAAAGGAGCACCCACATTTTCAAAACCTCGTCGTCTTACTCCTGATAAACTCACAGCAGCAAAGTCAGAGTTTGGATATCTTCTAAAAATCGGAGTATGTCGTCCTTCAAAGAGCCCATATGCATCACCTTTACACATGGTCCGTAAAGCAACAGGCGAATGGCGGCCATGTGGCGACTATAGAGCTCTCAATGCACAAACGATTCCTGATCGGTACCCTCTGCCGCACATTCAGGATTGCACACATATTTTCTATGGTAAGAAAATATTTTCCAAAATTGATCTCAATCGCGCATATCACCAGATTCCAATTGAACCACGTGACATTCCAAAAACGGCTATCACTACCCCTTTTGGCTTATACGAATTCACGCATATGACATTTGGCTTGTGCAACGCAGCACAGACGTTTCAACGCTATATGGACGTCGCCCTCAGAGATCTCGACTTCGTTTTCGTATATTTAGATGACATCGCCGTAGCATCAAGTAACGCTGAAAAACATGAAATTCATCTTCGCCAAGTTTTTGAACGACTTCAACGTTACCACCTCACAATAAACACAAGCAAATGTGCCTTCGGACAAAATTCCATCAAATTTTTAGGACATCATGTCGACTCTCATGGCATCAAACCTTTGCCAGACAAAGTTAAAGCAATTGTTGATTTTCCATTACCCAAAGTTGTAAAGGAACTTCGACGCTTTCTGGCAATGATCAACTTCTACAGGCGATTCCAGCCCAAAGCACTGGAACATCAAGCCCCGTTGTTGCAGTTAATTCCAGGCAATAAGAAGAACGATTCTTCTCCAATCAACTGGACCGACGAAAACATACAACATTTCCAACAGTGCAAGCATTCTCTCGCAACAGCAACCCTCCTGGTACACCCATCTCCAGATGCAACACTTTCGCTAAGCACAGATGCTAGTGATACAGCAGTCGGAGCAGTTCTTCACCAAATCGTGAATAATGAATACCAGCCAATGGGATTTTTCAGTGTAAAGCTAACAGACGCTCAGCGTAAATATAGCACGTATGATCGCGAACTTCTTGCCATCTATCTCAGCATCAAGCATTTTCGCTTTATGTTAGAAGGCAAATCATTTCATGTCCGCACTGATCACAAACCGCTCATATACGTCTTCACTCAAAGGCCGGACAAGGCATCACCCAGACAACTCCGCCAATTGGACTTCATTGGTCAGTTCACAACAACCATCTTACACGTCGCTGGAGTCGAAAACACGACAGCAGACACATTGTCTCGCATAGCAGCAATCGAAAGCAACATTATCGACTACGCGCAAATAGCTTAAGCACAAAGTAATTGCCCAGAGCTTAAACAACTTTTGGAAGACAACAACACAACACTGCAACTCAAATCTGTAAACCTACCACATTCAGAAACATCAATCTTATGTGATTTTTCTACTCCTACAGCTCGACCATTTATTCCAAAGCCACTCAGGAAGAAAATCATCAGCAAACTCCACAACATCGCTCATGGAGGCATTAGATCTACAATGAAGATCATCAAACAACGTTTTATATGGCCTTCAATGCACAAGGAAATCGCCAGTTTCGTCAAACATTGCATTCCTTGTCAACGATGCAAAATAACCCGCCATGTTCATTCACCACTTCAACACTATCAATTGACAGCACATCGTTTCGAACACATAAATTTGGACTTGATTGGACCTTTACCCCAATCTGGTCAATTTAGATACTGTCTCACCATTATTGACCGCTACACACGGTGGCCGGAAGCTGTTGCAATTGAAGACATGCAAGCAGAGACGGTAGCCGCAGCTCTCATCAACGCCTGGATATCCCGCTTTTGAGTACCTTCCCGTATCACCACAGATCAAGGCAGACAATTCGAATCAAGACTTTTCAACGAATTGTCACGGCTCCTCGGCATCAATCATATACGTACTACTGCATATCACCCGCAAGCTAATGGAATCATTGAGCGCTGGCATCGTACTCTTAAAACAGCCATAATGTGTCAAAACAGAATTGACTGGCCAAGCAAATTACCAATCATATTGTTAGGATTACGATCAGCATTCAAACCTGACATACAAACTACAGCAGCACAGCTTGTCTATGGATCAACACTACGACTTCCAGGACAATTTCTTCATATGGAAAACAATGTCTTACCGCAAACTGAATTTGTAAAACATCTCGTTGAAATGATGAACGACATTCGCCCTACACAAACAGCCCATCACGATACTTCGAAGCCATTTGTATTTAAACAACTAATCGACGCAACACATGTTTTTCTACGCAACGATACAGTGCGCGGATCATTACAGCCGCCTTACGATGGACCTTACGAAGTTAAATCAAAGCATAACAAATTCTACAATATTCTCATCAACGGACGAGATACCACAGTATCAATCGATCGGCTCAAACCAGCGTATATTGAGTCACATAACGAATCAACATCACCATCATCATCGGCAGCAGCATCATCAGGAGCAGAATCGTCTACAACAAACATAGATCAACCGCCAAATCAAATTGAGTCAACTCTATCTCAACCGCCACCCAGACCTCGCCGCACGATTAGACTCCCCGTTCGTTTCACAACTTGAAGTCTAGGAGGGAGTACTATGGAGATCTGGCAACCCCTCTCAATTTGCCATTCACACTTATTTAAATATTTACTTTCAATAGATATTAATCTGTTTAATTTATCGATATCGTTTTAATCATCGTTAAGTTCCTTCTCTTTCGATCGGAAACTGTCAAGCACACAACACGTGCCACTCCGTAACTTCTTAAAACCTTTTACATTTTAATCTAAATAAATCATAAGCAACAAACAACATCCATTGCATTTAATTTTATAAAGCATCTACCAAAACTATTGTTCACCACACCCTTTTTGATCATTTCAATTTTCAATGGTCGAAGGTATAAAGTATAAAAATCGGGCAATATCCTTAGCTCCAAGATTGATGACTATTAATTCTTACAGAACTCGATGCGATAAGAAGAAAATATTAAATTACAAATTTTAGTTTTCGGCCATACAAATTCTCAGCTGAAATGGCCAGTGTGACCAAAATTCTTTAAGAAAAATCGCCCATATTTTGATACATGACTATGGTCACTGTGTTTTCTTACAGTTAACATTTGAAATGAAATAACGATTTTATTGTTCGTTTAGTTTGCTTACTAAAACTAATATTGGTTGGGTTCGTTATGCATTTGTAATAATTAGCTGTATTATCGAAAATGCTTGATTAATGCACAGTGAGCATGTTTGAGATCGAGCAAGAGATAAGGATAACATTTATATTGTATAATCTATTTTTCAAAAATGTTTGAATTTTGTTGGCAAACAAGCAAACAA
>JAEIGD010000130.1:95000-97500 GCA_018903425.1 Zaprionus nigranus
AAGCTTAATGTGTTTCTCTTTTGAGGGCATGCTTTGCTCATTTGTTTTAACTTTTTCGCCTTATCCTGGTAATAATATCAAAATATCTATATACTATTATTAAATAAAATGTGCAGCAGTATAATCGATAAGATAAAATGTAAAAATCGTTTTTGTTCTCTATGTCAGAGCCAAAAAGTCAGACGCACAAAGTGATATAATAAAAAAATGAAAATATAAAAACAATCTTTCATTTTAAACATAAATAAATTAAAGTTTTAGTACTTAAGCCCTGTCTCCAGACGAACTTAAAATAAATTTAAGGCAGAAAATCTACACAAAAGTCGCGTGTGTCATTTTTAGGCAACCAAAAAATAATTACAAAATATAATCCTAACCAGTAAGAAAAGCAACAGTCGCGCAGCACGCGACAGTGGGATACCCTTCGACCTATGTATGTATGTTCTTATGTATGTACCCATACACATATGCACATGCTTTGAAATTAATGCCGACAGATGGCGCTCGCGCTTCGCGCTCACCCGCCTCCCTTGTTAGCTGACAGAAGCACTTGGTTTTATGCTGATACTTTCTTAAATAACTTCTGTGATTATTGTCCGATCGGATTGTAATTTGGAGACTACGTAGATAATTCATTCAGCTTAGTATATGTTAAAGTCAGAAAGTTGTATCTTTTATACAGCGCTTACAAATTGATTTCAAAAATTAAATTATTGATTTGTGGGGGCGATGGGCGTGGCACGTAACATTTGAAATAAACTTGATCTGCTTATAGTACACAGGAGTCTTCCTGCCAAATTTGGTAACTCTAGCTATTATAATAGCTGAGATCTGTGCGTTCACACAGACAGACGGACAGACGGACAGACAGACAGACAGACAGACAGACAGACAGACAGACAGACAGACATGGCTCAATCGACTCGGCGTGTGATCCTGAGCAAGAATATATATACTTTATGGGGTCTCCCTCCTCGCCACCTTCTGCCTGTTACATACATTTGCACAAAGTTAGTATACCCTTTTTGACCATTTCAATTTTCAATGGTCGAAGGTATAAAGTATAAAAATCGGGCAATATCCTTAGCTCCAAGATTGATGACTATTAATTCTTACAGAACTCGATGCGATAAGAAGAAAATATTAAATTACAAATTTTAGTTTTCGGCCATACAAATTCTCAGCTGAAATGGCCAGTGTGACCAAAATTCTTTAAGAAAAATCGCCCATATTTTGATACATGACTATGGTCACTGTGTTTTCTTACAGTTAACATTTGAAATGAAATAACGATTTTATTGTTCGTTTAGTTTGCTTACTAAAACTAATATTGGTTGGGTTCGTTATGCATTTGTAATAATTAGCTGTATTATCGAAAATGCTTGATTAATGCACAGTGAGCATGTTTGAGATCGAGCAAGAGATAAGGATAACATTTATATTGTATAATCTATTTTTCAAAAAATGTTTGAATTTTGTTGGCAAACAAGCAAACAAAAAAATTGTTATTTTATTTCAAACTAAAAATTGTTAGTTCACACAGTGAGACCATAGTCATGCGCCAAAAATATATACATTTTTATTTTTGAAACAGGATATATCAGCTGAGAATTTGTATAAGAAATAGGAAATAGGGATACCTACGGTGCTTGGACTCAAATCACTACCACTAAGCAATGAACAATTAGCTTTTTGTATCATTATATAAATACAAAATTACTAAAATAAATAAAAATACATTTCATTTGATTTTAATGATTTATTTTTGTTTCTCTATATGTTCAAGGGGAATAATAATAAAAATAATAATAAAAATAATAGATATTAAAATTAGTATATTGTAAATTTTCTGCTAGTAATAAAACAATAAAAAATAAAATGCTGTGTGTCTGACGCTAGATTTGAACTTCGGTATGCTTGCGTAAATTAGGTCTGCTTAATTATATATGAAATTTTCACATAACGCCCGTGGCAAGGTATTTGCCATGTAAGATATACAACTTTGGTTGTTGAGTTAATATTATAGGTTTTCAATAGTTATTACTGATTTACAGAGGCGGGAAGGGGCGTGTCGAAATTTTAATAAAACTTTGAGAAACTGCAATATATACGTATGTTGTCACAAAATTTGATGACTCTAGCTCTTATAGTTTCTGAGATCCAGGTGTTCATACAGACAGACAGACAGACAGACTTACTTGACAAATTGAGAAAATTGAAATTGAGAAATTGAGAAATTAAGAAAATCCAAATTTCGTTCAAAAGTTGACTTGAAAACTTAATTCTCATTACATTTTTCCATTTGCAAAGAATTAATTATGTATATTTTTGAGCAAAATCAATAGGCAAGTGAACATCGTGTCGCCGATAAAGTTGATTTCAATTTTTGATACAATTATAGAGCAGTTGCCGTAAAATATATATGCATATACATATATTTGTTGATTTAAGCCACAGAGACAACCAATGGATAGGATAGGTGCAGAAGACTGTATCAACA